>PVKU01008322.1:0-75254 GCA_004027475.1 Anoura caudifer
CATCTTTCTTCATTTCACTTATTGTAGCCTTCATTTTTTCATCTAATTTGTGAGCAAAATCAACCAATTCTGTAAGCATCCTGATTACCAGGGTTTTGAACTGTGCATCTGATAGGTTGGCAATCTCTTCATCGCTTAGATAAATTGGCTCTGGGGCTTTGATTTGTTCTCCGGTTTGAGCCATTTTCATTTCTGGGTTGTTTGTTTGTTTGTTTGTTTGTTTTTTTGTCTAGTCGCGGCTGTTACGTAGTGAGGGGTGGAGCCTCAGGTGTTCCCCAGGGTGGAACAGCCCAGTCGCTGGGTAGTGACACTGTATGTGGGGGCGGGGTCTGAGAGGAGACAATGGCTCTTGCTTTGCTCACTCTCGGATTCCCCTCCCTTTCACCGCTTCCCCTTTGCCTGGATTATCTGCGCGTGAATGTGGGACCACCCGGTCAGCCAGCTGCCTTGTGTGGCCTCACTGGTTCTGCACAGTTGCCTCCCCGTGCCCGGGGTCTGCTAGTCACCGCCTGTGCACCTGGGGGCTGCCAGCCACTGCTGCCTGTGTGCCCAGTCCATACCTCCGCTTTTTCCTGCCGCGACTCCGCCCCTCTTACCGGTCTGGATGAATCATTGTTGGACTTCCAAACAGTTCGATTTTCTGAGTTCTGGTTGTTTTCTTGTTTCTAAATCTTTGTTGTCCTTAATTTTGGTTGTGAGAAGAGGCACAGTGTGTCTGCCTACGTCTCCATCTTGGCCGGAAGTCCGCCTGGATATCGTTTTATGTTAACCCTTGGGAAGCCTTGGTGAATCAGAAAAAGTCACTTCGTCATGCAAGGAGATCAATTCATGAAACTGACTAGGTCTAAAAAGAGCTAATTGAGTATGGTGAAAAGTAAGAGGAACCCACAAAGGCTTCCCCAGAATAAGAAAAATTAATAAGGAATTTTATCACCAAGATATAAACCTTTTAAAAGTTTTTGCCTCAGAATTCAAGATGAGTTTGAATTTGCTTTAATTGAACTAAGCAGTTATTGATAATAGTTAGCAGTGAATCAGTATCTGAATACACACAGGTGTTTATATTTCCTCCAAACTTATTGAAAATTATTTTATATATTGTTTCAATTTGACTATTTATAGACTTGTAATTATGTTTTGTTAATAGAGGAAGGTTTTTTAAAAATAGAAAAATTGCCCTGGCTGGTGTGGCTCAGTAGATTGAGTGCCAGCTGAGAACCAAAGGGTCACCAGTTCAATTCCCAGTCAGGGTACGTGCCTGGGTTGCAGGCCAGTTGGGGGTGTGTAAGAGGCAACCACACATCAACGTTTCTCTCCTTCTCTTTCTCCCTCCCTACCCCTCTCTAAAGACGAATAAATGAAATCCTTTAAAAAATAAAAATAGACTTCCAGCCAAGATGGAGGCGTAGGGTGGACACACTGTGCCTCCTTGCACAACCAAAATTAAGGACAACAAACGTTTAGAAACAAGAAAACAACCAGAACCGACAGAAAATTGAACTGTATGGAAGTCCGACAACCATTCATCCAGACCAGTAAGAGGGCCAGAGACTTGGCAGGAAAAAGTGGAGGTTGACGGACCCGGGCGTGCAGGAGCCTCAGATATGCAGACGGAGGCTAGCAGACCCCGGGCACAGGGTGGCAACAGGCAGACCTAGTGAGTCCTCGCAAGGCAACTGGCTGACCAGGCAGTCCCACATTCACCTGCAGATAATCCAGGCAAAAACAGGGAGTGAGACAGACCTCGCAACCCAGGGCCCCAGCGCCAGGAAATAAAACCTAAAAACACCGATTGAAAACACTTGTGGGGGTTGAGGTGCTGGGAGAGACTCCCAGTGTCACAGGAGAGTTTGTTGGAGAGACCCACAGGGTCCCAGAATGTACACAAGCCCACCCACCCAGGAACCAGCACCAGAAGGGCCCAATTTGCTTGTGGGAAGCGGTGAAAGGGACTGGAATCCGAGAGAGAGCAGAGCAAGTACCATTGTTCCCTCTCGGACCACACCCCCACATACAGCGTCACAACCCAGAGACTGGGCTACCCCGCCCTGGTGAACACCTAAGGCTGCGCCCCTCACTTGTAACAGGCACAACCAGACTGCCCTCCCCCCAAAAAATCCAAAAATGGCTCAAACAGGAGAACAAATCAAAGCCCCAGAGCCAATTCATCTAAGCAACCAAGAGATAGCCAACCTATCAGATGCACAGTTCAAAGCACTGGTGATCAGGATGCTCACAGAATTGGTTGATTTTGGTTGCAAATTACATGAACAAATGAAGGCTACAATAAGTGAAATGAAGGAAAACACACAGGGAACCAAAAGTGATGGAGGAAAACTGGGACTCAAATCAATGGGGTGGACTAGAAAGAAGAAAGAAACAACCAAACAAAAGAATGAAGAAAGAAGAATTCAAAAAAAATGAAGAGAGGCTTAGGAACCTCTAGGACATCTTTAAATGTCCCAACATCGAAATTATAGGGGTACCAGAAGGAGAAGAGGAAGAGCAACCAGTGGAAAACCTATTTGAACAAATAATAAAGGAGAACTTTCCCATTCTGGCTAAGGAAATAGACTTCCAGGAAGTCCAGGAAGCTCAGAGAGTCCCAAAGAAGTTGGACCCAAGGAGGAACACACCAAGGCACATCATAAGTACATGAGCCATGATTAAAATGAAGGAGAGAATTCTAGAAGCAGCAAGGGATAAGGGGACAGTTACGTACAAAGGAGTTCCCATCAGACTGTCAGCTGATTTCTCAAAAGAGACCTTACAGGCAAGAAGGGGCTGGAAAGAAGTATTCCAAGTCATGAAAGGCAAGGACCTCCATCCAAGATTGTTCTATCCAGCGAAGCTGTCATCTAGAATGGAAGGGAAGATAAAGTGCTTCTCAGATAAGGTCAAGTTAAAGGAGTTCGTCATCACCAAGCCCTTACTGTGTGAAATGTTAAAGGGACTTATCTAAGAAAAAGAAGATAAAAAATATGACAGTAAAAAGACAGCAAACTCACATATTAACAACTGCACCTAAAACAAAAGCAAACTAAGCAAACAATAGAACAGGAACAGAACCACAGAAATGGAGATCACATGGAGGGTTAGCAACAGGGGAGTGGGAGGAGGAGAGAGGGGGAAAAGGTACAGAGAATAAGTAGCATAGACGATGGGTAGAAAATAGACAGGGGGAGGGCAAGAATAGTGTGGGAAAAGTAGAAGCTAAAGAACTTATGACACATGGACATGAACTAAAGGGGGGAATGTGGGTGGGAGGAGGTGTGCAGGGTGGAGGGGAGTGATGGGGGAGAAATGGGACAACTGTAATAGCATAATCACTAAAATATATTAATAAAAATAAAAATAGAAAAATTCCACAATGAGTGTGAAAATCATCTGAAATTCAGTCTTCCAGCCTACATCTTTAGGAAACTGGTCCCTGGGATCATACAAGCCTTGTTCATACCCCACAGGCACGGGAAAGAACGAGTTCCTCATGCTAGCCACACACACGTAACCTACCCAGTGATGACAAAAGTCACAGGCTGCCACAAACCGGAGCCATGTTTCTGGCATGAAACTGTTTCCTATTCAGAAGGGGTGTGCCAGGTTCCTGCCACTTCATGTACTGAGCCCGCCCTGAAAGAACTCGCCTGCAAAGGGTTTAGCTGCCGCTCTCCACCAGGAAAGTTGTCAGTGAGCTGCTACTGGCTCTCGCTGCCTCCTGCCCAGACTGGGCTTTTCGTGCTGGTGCTGTGTGGTGGGGAATCGGGCAGGGGGGCGGCTGGCGGGGAGGGGTGCACAGCACTTTGCTGGTATGTTTTTATTTTTAAAAACTATAAAACAATGCATTTATGATAGGAAATTTAGAATTTACATATAAGCGGAAAGAAAAATTCATAATCCTACCACCCAGACATTTTCGAGCCAGATTTGCATTTGTGTTCTATACTTTTTATCATTACTGCTTTTCCAGCCGTTGAGAGCTGGAAACATTACAAGGGTGTATAATGCAGAAAGGCACAGTCCCCACATCCTCGGTGTCCAGGGGTCATCACTGGGGTCATTTTAATTCTGTTCCCCTTAAGCAGTAACCCTCTCCTGCCTCGGTTGGCTTGTCTTTCTTTTAATTCATGTGGCCAGTTTTACTTAACTGGGTTTTTCCTTTTTAAAATCTTCTTCCCTTGGCTTCATTCAGCCCCTGCAAACTTTCTTTCTCTTAATTTTTGGATGGAGAATTTTGAACATGCATAAAAGCAGACAGACTAGTGTAACGAAACCCCCTGTTCCCATCATCCAGCCCTGGGGACCCTGAAACCATGACCAGTCCCCCCGGCCCCGTGCCCTTCACACCCACCCCCTGTCTCCCAGCCCTTGTTACTTGAATCTGCCAACTTTGTAACTACTTTTTAAGGGTCCTTCTCAGCCCCTCTGACTTCACTCTCCTTTGGAAATGAGAAAGGACCAAATGCCTGCCCTCTTCCTCGTGAGCCTGTGCTCAGCTCTCGGTCCCGGGCCTGATTGGGTGACCTGGGCTTTCCCCAGCCCCTTCTGAAAGGCCCAGAAGAACCCCCCCTCCTCCCGCCCCATGCTGGGGGTGCCGGCCTCACGTGTGCAGCCCCTTGTTCTCTTTCCTGCTAATGAAGGAGGCCAGTGCTCAAGTCATGGGGGGGTGGCAGGGCGGGGTGGAACCGACTGCCTGGGTGTTCCTCTTCTGTGCCGCTCACATAAATTTGAACTTAGATTCCTGAGAGTCGGATTGAACATGACAAAAATCGCTGTGTGGGCGGTTCCGTTGAGTACTTGCAGATTGATAGAGCCTTTTGTAATAATGAAGGAAAAAGGTTCTCTAAGCTGCTGACGTATTCCAGAGGTGAGCTCACTAGTTAAGGAGTGTGCAGCTTAAGGCTCTCATTAACCCTTTGCTGCATGGTAAAAAGGAAATGAGAAAAAGACAACCCACAGGCTCTTCAAATCCTGGCTTTCAGAAGGACCCGAGAAACCCTCTTGTACAGCCCCCTCCTCGTATATGGGCACCTTGCATCCCATTCAGGTTCATTTGTCCCAGAGGGTTTTTTTTGCTCTGACTCCTTTTAAGTTTGTGAAGCATCCTCAAACCATCACCCGAGCCTGGCTGGGGGTCAGCTTCGTGTTTGGCAGCATAACCAAGCGCTGCACAGCGAGCGCTGCAAGACGTCGGGGTCTGGGTTGTCCCTCTCACTGCGCAGCCCACTCAGTGCTTCCACCCAAGTCAGGGAATTTGCTTACCCCAGTGAAAAGGTGGGGTTTGTCGTGCGGCCGCAAGGTGAGCCAAGCCCCATCGTTTGTCAGCTGTGGAGTCTGCCTCTCAAATTCAGTGGGACCAGGCTAGGGCCAGGGCCGGCGCCCTCAGCGAGGCCCGTCACTGCTGGGGATGTCGGTACAGCACAAAGCCCTCTGCTCTCCGTTCTCGCTGCCAGACCGCCCTTTCTGAGCCTCCTGAGTGGTTTGCTGTCTGTGACGCTGGCGTTGTTGAGGGGACCGGCACAGGGTCGGGAGGGAGACCAGCCTGCGGGACGGACGTCCAGCGTCCGTTGTGTCTGTCAGCGCGTCTGCCTGTCTGTCGGGCTTCGCCTGTTCGCATCCTCTGCCTCCGTTCGTTCACCAAGCGCACTCCTTCCCTGCAGGACTGAGTTCCTTCGCTTGCCTGCGAGGCCGTTGCTCAGAGGTCGTGGTCTTCTCCAGCTCACTGTTTCAGTTCAGTACGGCCTTAGACTGCATGGTCTTCTCCAGCTCACTGTTTCAGTTCAGTACGGCCTTAGACTGCATCGGGGGAGCCGTGGTGTGCAGGGTGAGGGAGGTGGCGGCGTGAGAGAGCGAATATGGCATGCGCAGTTCACGTCACTTCGCTGCCTAAAACTCTCCGGCGGGCGGGTTGCCGTCACACTGGGAAGAAGATCTAAATGCTTCCCCCCGCCCCGGCAGGCTGTCTCTCGGTGGGGTCCCATCCACCCCAGCAGCCTCCTAGCTTCCAGTTCTCCCCTTTCCATTTCGTGGGTGCACCAGGCTCTCTGCCCCCTCTGGCCCTTTGCTCTGGGTGTTCTCCTGCCTGGGACGCTCTCCCTCTTGCCAGCATGTGACAGGCTCCTTTCAGACAGACACCGCAGTCTCTCTCCTCCGAGCAGCCTTCCTGAAACCCGAGGTGGACCCCTGCCTTCTCGTTAGCGCCCCCACTTTAATTCCCTTAGAGTCCTTCTTATTGTCTTAAGTCACCTTATCGCTCACTTGGTTGCTTACTGTCTCTCTCCCCGCACTAGGGTGTGAGCTCCGTAAGGGAAGGGACCTTGTCAGCCTTGTTGGCTTGTATGTCCCTTGTGCCTAGAAAAGTGCCTGCCACATGGTGGGGGCTCCCAGGGTACCTGCCGGATGGCTGATGGAGTGAAGGCGGTCACCGGTGGTTTGTTTGAAGAAGATGTTGAGGGTTATGAGGTGACTTAGAGCCAAGCCACGTGGGCACTGAGCCTGAAGGAGAGGAGGCCCAGGGGGCCACATGCTAACGGTCTGGACATTCAAAGCCGGTGCTCCCCCCAAAGTAGCGCCCCGCCCCGCTGGCAGAGGTCTGCCCCTTCCCTTGTTTCTCTTCGCCAGCGTGGCTGTTGGCTGAGGAGAGGGGCTTGTTCTGCGCAGCCCCGTGAGGCAGAACTGCACCAACAAGTGGGAATTCTGGGAAGACGTAGTTTAGGGTTTTTTTCCCTTGAAGGATTAGATTTTATTTTCCTTTTTATTTTATTTTATTTTTTTTTAATTTTATTTTAATTGCTGTTCTTGTACAGTTTTCTGTCTTTTACTTCCATCCCAGCCCACCACCCCAACCCTCCCTACCTTTCCCCCATTTCCACCCCCCCCCCAAGTTTTTGTCCCTGTGTCTGTATTTTGGCTTTAAAGGGGGGAACATTTTATTGTCGTTGCTCTCTGAGGATGGGGCGGACTCCACTGGGAAGCAGTGATTTCAGGGTCACCTCAGGGATGCAGGAATAGCTTGGACACCCTCTGGGAAGGCCAGGCGTGGGGAGCACCGCAGGCTTACACTGTGGGGTGGCAGTGGGATTGGCATTTTGGAAAGAGTACTGTCTTCGGCGTGGCGAATGGGCTTGCGAAATGGCAGGGAGAGCCATGAGGAGGTTGTTAGCTCTTCCTTCAGTGAGACGGTGGTGGCCCTGGCCAGGGTGGGGACGGTGGGCAGAGGAGAGACGGGTGGACTTGGGAGGCGTTGGGAGGTAGAGCTCGGAGTGCCTGAAGGATGCAGGCAGACACAGGTCCAGTTTCTTCCCGGTTCAGGCAGTGGTCAGTTGGTGGAGGCAGTTCCGCTTCCTGAAGGGAGAACCCCGGAGGAGAACTGGGGGTGGGGACTGTCGGGGGTGTGAGTGGGAGGTGCCTGTGGGACAGCTGAGGGGCTGTTCCTAGTAGACCGGTGTGCGCGTCGGTCTGGAGCTCTGCGGTGTCTGTGCTGGTGGCACAGAAGGAGGCGACTGCAGCACAGGGGTGAAGCTTGAACTCCTGGGAGTGGGCGAGGCAGTCCAGGGGGGAGCAGGGTAGGAAGAGAAGGCAGCCTGGGGATGGACCTGGAGGCTTGTCAACATGGAAGGGACAAGAAGGGGGTGAGGAGCCCGAGGAGGGGCAGCCGCAGGGGTGGGCACCCAGAGCAGGGCCCGCAGCCCAAGACAGGGGTCTCGACCAGGAAGAAAGCACCAGGTCTCAGACGCCCTATGGGGTCAGGCCAAGTTGGGCCCAAAAAGGTGTGAATTTAGTGACACAAAGGCCATTAGTGACCTAGACAAGTGCAGTTATTTTCCGCTGGTGAAACATCTACCAGCATCATTCCCCTACGTTCTGGGTTAAGCGGAGTGTCCTGTGGGGTCAGGAAGAGCCTCTGTCACCACTGCCCAGTCTCAGCAGTGGGGGAAGGGGAGATCAGGTGACCCAGGTCTGGAAGGCCCTTGTCTCCCTCCTGGCAAAGCAGGGGAAGCCTGATATTCCCACCTCTGATAGGACAGTCATGCTGCCACCAGCTAAAGATGACCGTAAGCTAGAAATTTAGAAAGGGTTGGTGAATCTCAAGGGCTTATAATTGAATAGAACTAGAGGTGATGGCTTAGTGGTTGCTGTAGAAGCAGGACCTGCTACAAGTGGCCAAGGAACCGAAAGAGGCTCTGCAGGGTCAGAGATGTGGACGTGGACAAGGCTAGGGAAGGTCCCTCGTGGAACTTCCAGTTGCATGGTGAGAATGTGGCATTTGTTGAGTCTTAAGAGGAAGGGAGGCATTTCTAGCTGCGGCCCACTGAGATGAAAAATGGGGTTGTAGCATGTCCTAGAGTTAAGGTGACAGTGGCAGGGGTGAGGATTGGCAATAAAAGGAGCAAAGGCTCTGAACCTCACCTGGTTCTGACTCCCGGGTTTATTACTTACCAGCCAGGTAAACTTGGACAAGTGACTTGGAACCTCTCTGAGCCGCAGATGGTTCATCTATGAACTGCGGTTTACATGGCTGTTGCCAGAGCCACATGGGTGTGTGGGGGGGGGGCGGGGCTGGTGCAAAGGAGACATTCAGTAAATGGTCACTGCTGCTGTCTGCACTTTCATTTTTGTGATCGTCACCATCAACATCGCACTTAACACAGAGAACGTTAAACATGCACACGTTCTCGTGGAAGTAAACGCAAATGCAGCCCAGCTCGCTCCTGTGCGGAGAGGCTGTGCAGCCTTCCCGTTTCGGAGCACCAGCAGCACCGTGTTGTCACCACGTCGGGGTATCTGCCAGTCCCCCTGGACCGGGCGCTCCTTTAACAGAGGGACCGCCTCTCACGGAGGTCCGTGCTGAGATAAGCCAGGGCCCTGTGCCCGTGCATCGTGGGTCTGGGTACGGAGGTGCTTTCTCGACACCAGAGCTCATCAGAAGTAGAGCAGGGGCTTCGGAAACCGAGCTGCACCCCCAGTGAGGCTTGTGCCAGGGGCCGGGCAGGGACACTGCTGGGGAGTGGCCGAACAGGCCCAGAGGCTGGCGTGGAAGACGGTTCTTAAGCCCCTGCTTTGAGTTCTGTTAGTGTTTTAATTAGATAAAGCCCTTCTGATGTCCCTTTGCGTTCCTTCGGAGGAGCATCTGTGCTCCCCGAGGGTTGTGGGGCCTGTGCTTGGGTAGCCGGACCCGGCTGGCCTTGGGATTCCTCCTCCCTCTGCATCCACAGCTCTTCAAAACTCACGGGACTCACCTTAGCCCAGGAAATAAAGATGTTCTAATGTAATGAGAAAAAAATTTAATGTTTTTATATAGAAGACAGTATTTTTTAGAACATCAAATTATAACCTTTTGGATTTATATTTTCTCTTTCATAGAAGAAAAACTACAGTACAACTACCTCAAGAGTTCTGCAAGTTCACATTATGTAAATATATGTAATAAAATATTTACTTAGGGTTTCCATAAAAAAGGTCCAGAGGAGAGAATAAGAGAGCTTCTCTTTGCTGGTTTCAGAGGCTCTGCTGGGAACTCTGAGTGAAATTTAAGCCTCTCAGACACGTTTGGATTGGCTTCCTTCGTGTTTTATCTCCCGTAATGAACCCTTTGTCAGTTTGTCAGTTTTCACTGAGGGCAGAAAGTTCATGTGTAGTAACAACGCACAGACTGAATTTAAAGTTACGGTTCATATCATGATGTAATAGTCCTCTCTCTTTTCCTTTAGTCAATATTTACCTGTTAGGCCAATATATTATCATTCTGACTTCAGAAGAAGATACTTTATTTTACCTTCTTCGAGTGTTGGTTTTCGATACCTGTAATGTCAGACCTGGAAGCTGAGCCGTCTGAGACTCTTGGCCACACTCTCCTGGGGCGAGTTCCTCGAGCACCGCAGGGCAGGTCCCCCTACTGCCCGTGACCCGGCAGCACCGCGGTGGGGCTCTTGGAGCGAGGCAGCTGAACTCTGAGCCACACTGCTTCTTCCCGGCTTCCCAGACAGCCCTTCTCCCCTTCTCCTGGGGGAGGGCGGGGAGTGGGTCTCTCACGTTGTCCCAGAGCTGCCAGGATCTCTTAGACGGACTCAGGTTTTCCCTTAATGCACTGTAGCGGTACAGGCTGGGCGGCAAACCCAGGAAATGCCCTGTTGGAGGTGGTCTCGGAGTGTGAGGCGCATGCAGAACGGGGAATCTTCAGTGCTTTTCCTCCCCAGACCCCCCTGTTGTAACTACCCCATGTTTAGGCATTTTCCCATTTTAAAAACTGAGGGAAGAATCATCCCCCAGTAAAGAAGGAATAGGAGGACAATAAAATAGCTACAAGATTTGCAGATTAAGTGTGTGATACCTTTGGGCTGGTTATCCTGGTAACCAGAGGAACGAGTGGTTAGCAAGGTCTCCCGAGTCAACTCGGGGTCAGGTTTCTTTCAGCAGGTTCTCGTGACCAAAGGGGATTGATCGACTCATGAACGGCCTAGTCCACAGGTAGGCTAGTCGCAAGGCAGCCAGATCCTGAGGTTTCAATGAGGTCATCGTGATTTCCCCTCTGTTCCTTAGACCTATTTGTTTCCTATATCAGCATGATTCTGGGGCAGAGATGTTTCCTCAGCAGTTCCAGAGTTACAGTGGTCCTTACCGTGTCCGGGGTCCTGAGAGAGAGCATGCCTCTCTGTGAAGTCCATACCAATCCCTGAAAAGAGACTCAGAATAGACCCACTTGAGTCACATGCCTATGCCTCGGCCAGTCACTACTAACAGGAGCGGGGTACAGTGGAAGTACACCAAGCATGTGCTTAAATATAACCGAATTCGCCTTTGTGCTCATATTGTCAGTGTGCTTCTGTCTGCCCACGGTGCTCTCTTCAAACTACACACTTATTTCACATGTGCTTTTTTATATTCTGTCCATTTTGTGCATTTCCGTACATATCTGTGTGTGTATAATTAAATGTACATATTTGATAGGTGATTTGGTTGTTCAAGAGTAAATCTTAAATTTACAACCTCGCTGGCCTCTGGGCCCCGCTTTCGGTGCAGTTCCCTTGGCCCACATCATCTGCCCATCTCTGGTGGGGCTACAGGGAAGGCAGGGCCTGTTGAAAACCAGCTCTGCTAGCAAGAGACAGGGCTGTTCTAAGAGGCAGAGCAAGCAGGGGCTCTGGCCAGAAGGGAGAAGGCAACAGGCAAACCAATTACTGCTTTATTCACTCATCAGGTATTATTGAGTACCTACTATGTATGTGTCAGTCATTCTTCTGGGCACTGGGCCAACAACAGTGAACTTGACACAAAAGGCCCTGCCTTTCTGGAGCTTAGACTGTAGGGAGAGACAGACATCAGAGTAATAACCCAGTGCAGGTATGCTGTGATGTCTGGCAGTGATGAGACCTGTGAAGGAAAGGCCGAGGCGAGCATCTTCAGTTGCAGCTCAGGGGCTTTCCCAGCGCAGGTGGAGGAAACAGGACAGAGGGACTCTTCTTGTTCTGGGGTTCCCATTGCCCTGAATAAGGTAGGAAGGGCTCGGGTAGACAGATCCTGCTGAGATTACCCCAAGGGTAAGAAAGAGCAGGAGTCAAGCCAGCCTACGAACAGGATGAGGTTGGATTTGTTGTAGGGACGGAAGGAGGTTTGCCAGGACATCTGCACACAGGGATGGCGAGGTCGCCAGGCTGGCATGGTGGATGGGGGGAGACCATGTGGGGACGTGAATGGCAGGCTAAGGAGTGACATCACCAGATCCATGCCTAAGGAGGTGACCAGCAACAGTATGGAAAGCTGGACCGGAGGGGACTGCTTCAAGGCAGGAGGGCCACTTGCAGGGCTAAATGAAGGCTGTGGCCCTAAGGCCAGGACAGGTGGAGCTTGCAGAGGTGGAGTCTGTGGGATTTGGGGTTAACCTGCTTCTAGCAACCTGAAAGGTTTTGTTCATCATCCGACGTGAGTCTTCTTTTGCAAGTCTGCTGATGGTTCCTCAAGGACAAGAAGCCTTTAGAGATGGGAACCATTTGTGAAAAAGGTTAATGTTTGTTGGGGATAAAAATCTCATCAGGTAGCAATAGGGAAGTCACGGGGGTAGGGGGAGTGCCCCACAAGGCTGCAAAGGGCCACCTGTGGCCTCTGAGAGTGACACGCATTCATGGGAAGAGAGTCTGGGAGGGATTGCTGTTGCCCTCCAGACCAGGCTGATGGGCCTTCTTGTGCCTTCACAGGTGACATCTACGAGGTGGGAGTGCACATTGCGGATGTCAGCTACTTTGTCCCCGAGGACTCCGAACTGGACAAAGTGGCTGCGCAGCGAGCGACCAGTGTCTACTTGGTTCAGAAGGTAAAGCTCAGTCTCCAGTATCTTGGATTGAAAAATGTGCTTCTACTTAGTCGTCTTCTCCCTTTATTTTGTTTATCTCTCTCTCTCTCTTTTTAAAGATTTTATTTATTTTTAGGGAGAGGGACAGGGAGAGAAAGAGAGGGAGAGAAACACTGATGTGCAACATCCATGTGTCAGTTGGTTGCCTCTCATGCGCCCCCAAATGGGGGACCTGACCCAAAACCCAGGCACGTGCCCCGACTGGGAACTGAACCGGTGACCTTCTGGCTCGCCCACAGGTGTTTAGTCCTCTGAGCTGTACCAGCCAGGTCTGTTTATTTCTCTTTAAAAAAAAAATTCCTGAGGAACAGCAACCATGTCTGAACATCTTTTCTCACATCCAGTAAGGTCTTTAAAAGATAAAAATAAAAAGGTTTTCCCTGGAAAAATGCTTGCCCACTATTATCACAGGTTTTCCCATTAGGCCCTTATGTGTTCAAGAGGAACCAAACTGAAGAGACACCAAGGCAAGATGCAGGTATTCATCTCCGGCCTTCATACCAGCCCAGCCGCATAAGGAGCTCAGGCAGGGAGTCAGCTTCAGAAAGAAATGAAGGAAAATAACTGCTTGTAACGATTGTTCCAAAGCAGAGCTCAGCAAACTCAGCGCACAGCAGCCACTGTTTTTATTGAGTTTTACTGTAACACAACCAGGCCCGTTCACTTACGTAATACCTACGCAACGGTCATACTTCCATAGGAGAATGGAAGAAAGACTCACTACCGGTCTTTTAAGAAGTTTTGATCCCTGTTCTAAAGGGGGGGGGCTCATCTGCTCCTGACCTGCCTTTTACAAGACCACCTGCAGTCTCAGAGACGGAAAAGTGAAGGCTTTTCCTTCCAGTCCTGATCCTGCCACTCCTAGTAAGGCGCTGAGTCTGCAGACCTCCTGTAACAAGTGTTTAATGGGCACCACGATCTGCCAGGCACTACCCTAGGCCCTGGGGACAGTGACGAATAAAAGGCCACATGTGGGTTATTTCTAGCCCCTCACTGGAGCTAATGAATTCTCCCAGGTGTCTTTCCCCTCCTTTCGACAGTTTACCTACTTATTTGGATCCTCTTACATCTTTGGCTATATCACAACTTTCAGGTCCCACTTAGCTTCGGTGTATGTAACTAGCTTGAACCTTCCCTCCTCCCATGCCCTCAGGACATGACTTCTGGTGTTTGCTCTTCCAATGGAGTAAGGAGGGAGGTATATCCCACCACCCACCCCATGATGTGTATGTGGGAGCTGGGAACCTTTTACTTGGCCCCGTCTCTCAAGGGCAAGAACCCAGGCCAGGTGCCAAACCTGCTCCTTTCTGGGAACTTCCACGTGTCATCCCCTAGGGAGAGGATACAGCTGCCCAGTCTCCCGCCTCTGCCTCATCTGCCCGGCAGCTCTCACAGCCAGCACACCTGTGTGCCCACACAGCTGGTGGGAGGACGAGCCAGGCTCTGAGCACCGCCCTCAGAAGCACGTCCTGGTAGGCCGTTGTGCTTCCCACCCCCACCTCTCTACTCCTGGGGAGATTCAGTGTGCTGCCTTCCCCAGGTGGGAGTGCTTAGAGGAGTTCCAGGTGTAAGGTTTGAGAACACCACCAACACAGGGGTTCTGAAGAGGCCTAGAAAGCCCCGACCTTTAGGAGCCTACACATCTTAGCACAAGCATTGAGACACATCTGAAAGACAGCATTCCCCTTCTCTTTGTTACCGCTGACCTCTCTTCACTGTCACCCCTTCAAAGCAAGGGCTTGAGAAATGTGTGCCCCTGGCCACCTGAACCTCCACTTCCTGCTGTTCCCCAGAAGGAGCTGGCCCTTTTGGGGACATGCTGTCTAGACCCAGGCAGAGCAGGCCACCAGAAGTTCAAGTACTGCTCACCCTGGAGATGCCCTACCCCAGGGTCCTGGGAACCTGACTCTGTGCCCCTACTGTGCCCGTCCCTGGTCACAGGGAAGATGAGTGTGATCCTGGCTGTGTGCCCCGTGTCAGGGGGTCTTTTGAAGAGCCAGTGTTCTCCTGGTTCTGTTTATGTCATAGCTGGAGATTGGAAAACCGTCACTGACTATATATCCTCCTGATGGCCCTGTGTTGCCTCAGTACCCACACCTTCCCCATCACACCACTGTTCGGAACATACCATCTGCCAAGGTATTCAGATACAGAGACAAAGGAAGGACACCCACATCCCAAATGTGTAATCAGCCCGAGGCCCCAGGCTTGTCAGACCGCCCAGCTACTGGAGTGAGCAGTCAGCCGTCTGTGTTCACGGTTCCTTACCTTTCAATTTGACCCAGGACAGATCGAAAACATGCGGAGAGAGGGCGAGTTGTTGCTGACATGCAGCTTATAGTCAACCCTGTGAGGGCTGTGTCTGTGCTCAGCACGTTCAGGCCTTTTTTCTTTTTATTGCCTAACAATGCAGTAGCATTCACATTGTGTTAGATATTACAAGTAATCTAGAGATGATTTAAAGAATGCCTTTTGACCCAGCAGTTCCACTGCTAGAATTATATCCTAGGAACCCTAAAACACCAATCCAAAAGAACCTATGCACCCCAATGTTCATAGCAGCACAATTTACAATAGCCACGTGTTGGAAGCAACCTGGGTGCCCATCAGTAAGTAAGTGGATCAAAAAACCGTGGTACATTTACACAATGGAATACTATCCAGCAGAGAGAAAGAAGGAGCTCCTACCCTTCGTGACAGCATGGATGGAACTGGAGAGCATTATGCTAAGTGAAATAAGCCAGGCGGTGAAAGACAAATACCATATGATCTCACTTTTAACAGGAACCTAATCAACAAAACAAATAAACAAGCAAAATATAACCAAAGATACTAGTTATATTGAGAACAGGCTGACAGTGAGCAGAGGGGAGAGGGGAGGGAATTTCAGGGGAAAAGGGGAAGGGTTTGCAGAAACAAGTGTAAAGGGCACATGGACAAAAACAAGGGGGGTAGAAATGGGAGGTGGGGAGGGCTGGGGGTTGGGCTGGGAAGGGAGTAAAAGGCAGAAAACCGTACTTGAACAACAATTAAAAAAAAAAAAAGAATGTGTGTAGGCTCTATGCCAATACTACATACCAGTTTATAAAAGGGACTTGAGCATCTTCAGATTTTAGTATCTGTGGGTGTGTCCTGAAAGCAGTCCTCCCAGATACCCAGGGACAACTGGACTTCCTTTTCAAGTCTGAAACCAAGGCTTTCCACAGGTAGGGACACCAGCCACGTCAGGGGTTTCCTAGCCTCTCCGTCTTTCTTGGGGAGCCCACTTCTGCCAGGACTTCTGCAGCTTCCACAGGGCCATCAGGGACCACTCCCGTCTGCTCCTGCAGACCGAGACCTCCTGCAGTTGTGCTCTGGTGCTCAGCGTCAGGGCACCCCCCTCCTCAGCCCGCCCTGGCAGCCTGCGTGACATGGGGAAGGTGGGCTCCAGGCACACCTCTGCCAGGTCCAGTGAACCTGATGTCATCTGACCTTTGAGCTCCCCAGCCATGTGCTAGCAATGCACGACTCATTTACCACAGCCTCAGATCGGAGATGTTTCTCATCCACACCCCTGCCTGAAGATGCAGGGCTTCTTAGGGAAGGGAGCTGGCTCCAAAATCACTCCTATCCACAAAAACTGTAATGTATTGGTACAGTGTTGTATCTAGAAAAAATATGAAGTTATAATGGGAAGAGAAATAGAAGTAGCAACCTCTTTAAAGACCACATAAAGTAAATAAATGAGAAATGTTCTTGCCACATAGAAAAGTTTAACTCTGCTCTTCAGATTCAAATATTTAAGAATTTTAGTCACAATTAGAGGTGGTTCTTCTAAGCAGGTGTCTCTCTCTTATGTAGCTGCTATGATCTTCCTTCCTAACCAGGAATTATGTTTCAAAATCAGAAAATGATACAACCAAATTGGGTTAAGTAACTAAGCATGTTTCCTGTTCTCTTTACTTTGGTTTCCTGATTGTCACAGTTCTAGAATTTCTCACTGGGACTCCGCTCTGAAAGGAGGTGTTCGGTGGAGGAAGGGCCCCGTGCCTCTGAGCGGCCGTGGCCCCTGCGCACCCGCGTGGCGCTGCCCCCGGCTTGGCAGGAGCCCGCGCGGCGGCCCACAACCTTGGACAGCAGCGGCTGTGCCTTCGGATTCCTTGGAACCATGGCTCTGACCTTTCTTCCTACTCATTTTTGTTTCTCAAAAGACTGTGTCCAGGAACTTTTCTGCTGTTTTCACTTTCCCTTGCCTAAAAGGTCTTCTTAAAGGCTGGAGGAGCTACTTCCTCCTCCTCCGTGTCCTCTGCTCTCTGATTTGGCAGAACCGTCCCCCAGCTTCATCCACGGGGAAGGAGTGCGTGTGGTGGGGGTGGGGGCAGGGTGCTGGCTGTGTTCCCCTCTGAGGGAGGTGGCCTCGGTTTCTTTTCATGCAATGCTGCTGACCTGTAAGTGACTGGTGTCAGAATTGCAATCGAAGCTGGACCCCGGGACTTTGCCCCCAGATGGGGGTGGTGTGCAGCACCCCAGCCTGGGGCCCGGATGCCAGCTTACCACCGCCTTCCCAATGGTGTTCTCTTTGTTGGGACTTTAGTCACAGAAGTGAGTCCTCCGTTACTCTTGTTAACGATAGGGTATATCAGGAGGAAAGGTCAATGTAAACACTGTCCATCTAAATCCCCTGGAAAAAACACCTTTTTTGATAAAAGATGGATATCAGTTAGGATAGGGAATAACCGCCCGCCCTAACCCAGGCCTGTCCTCTGAGTGGCATGACAGCTAATGCCTCCCAGCTGACTTCTCTGAGGGTGAAATACAATGTCACTGTAAAATTTAAAGTGATTTTTTAAATAAGTGAATTGGGCTTTAAAAGTAAAAGAAAACCTAAACAGTTGAAACCTAAACCAAAAATGTCTGCCTGTTGGCCCAAGCACTCGTGTTATTTTAGGTGTGAAACAGCTCAAATGAAAGTTCTCCCATAAATCTCTACGATATTTTACTGGTACTACTTTATAATAGAGATCAAAGATTGGGATTGGAAGCCTGTCTTCATGTGGAGTCCAAAGAGTTTTAAGATGTTTCTTTCTGACCCCAGCAGGTTGTCAGAGTGTTGCTGTTTTGTTAATGTCAAACTGTGTAACAAAGAGTTGATCGAATTTGGAATTCATAGAAGTGTTGATATGAAAAAGAAAACTCTTTAAACAGAGCTGTTGGCTGGCAAGTGAATTATCTCGTCCTTCAAGTTGTTTGCACATGCGGGTGGGGAGCTAGCTGAGTGCACCTTATTGTTAAAACCTCGAAGTCCTCAGAGAAAAGGAGAAAACTCCCCAAGTTCTCAGGCTCAGGGAGCCAGTGGGCACTGCGCGGGGAGAGGGGAGCTTTGGGAGCCAGCAGTGGCCTCAGCCAAGAGGGGTAGAGAGGCCCCTCCTGGAACTAGAGAGCCCAGCGGGTTGCTGACGGCTGGCCCCCTTGAGCTATTGTAGCCCCCATTTTGCTGCTAGTCCCTCCTGCTCCTCCTTGCCTGGGCGATTCATTCTTCCCCTCTGTGGCCCTTTCTGTTGGTCACAGGGCTGTCCTGGCTAACCCGTTGCTGAACTTGGCCCGCCAGCCCGCTGTGGCTTTAGCAGATGTTTCTGCTCTCTGAGGCTAATATAAGATTTTATAGTCTTGTTGGTACCCCCACCCAGCTGTCTTGGGCAGTGGTGTATTTGCCTAAATGATCAGTTTCTCTCAACTCTCTGAAGCCCTGGTCCAGAATGCTTAGAAAGTTGTGTCCTATCACCAGTGGCCCTTCTTATCCATGACAGGCGTGTAAGCTCTGCCCTGACCCAACTTCGATCCTGGCTCTGAAACGTGCTTAAGAAGACCTAGCACTCTTCAAGCCCCATGCCTTTCCTGCTGCCTAAAGTGCTGTTAGTCTTTATCCAGTTAGCGTGTATCAAGTGCCAGCTGTGTGCCAGGGACATAAAGATGACAGATGCCAACCCTTGCCCTGGGGGAGTCACAGGAGGTGGGCATGTGACAGGCAATTACAATACACTGGCCTACCTGCACTCCCAAGGTGAGGGAGTCCTACAGAGGGGAGAGAGTTGTATTTGCCCAGGTTGGTGGTAACAGAGGAGCTTCTGTAATGGCCAAGAAGGCTTCATAAAACTATTAATTTTTGAGCAGTGTTTCAGCGTGTGAGTAGAAAATTCCTAGGTAGACAAAAGGAGATGGAGAGGGCATTCCAGGCCCAGGCTAGGAAAGCATGGAACTTTCAAGGAACAGTGCATAGTTTACAATTGCTGGGGCGTCAGTTGCAGGAGGTACCAAGAGATGAAGTTGCAGAGATGCCTGGAGTGGTGGGTGAAGAGCTGGGGCTTCATTTTGCAGGCCAACAGGAACGCGACATGACCTCCTTTGACCGAGATGGAAAATCACCTTAGCAGTCATGTGGTTGAAAAATAGTGCGGCCACGGCAGGAAAGTCGTCATCAGTGCCAGAGCCCTTCCCTTGAGTTGTGGCCCCTTGAGGCTCTAGTAACCACCCGGAGAATCGCAGGGGAGTTTCCGGTGTGGCGGTGTCCAGCGGAAGCCCAGGAGCACCAGAGCAACAAATGTCTACAGCCTGCCGCCAAAATGGACATTCTGAACAAGGAGTGTTTCACACTTGCCCCCGTATAGGCTCCCCTCCCAAACTGGTGACCCATGTCACACAACGAAGAGTGGGGCCGGGCAAATGGCAGAAGTTAGCTTCCCACTGTTACTTTTGTTGTCTCCTTGGAGATGGGGTCTGGAGGCCCCGTGCCAGCTTCTCCTGGAGAGCCCTTGGCCACCTGTGACCCTTGGACGCTGAACATGCTTTATTAAAGACTTCTTGGCCCTACTGAAGGTGTTTGGGCCCTCCCTGACTAGCAGGATAAGTGAAAACTCAAATTACTGAGTTCAGCTCTTCTACCATCAGGGAAAGTAAAGGCCGTGTAACCTAACACAAGTGGGACCACAGGTTATTGGGTGGGGTTCTGCAAGAAGATGCAGAAATCCGGAGACCCATAGGGAAGTCGTGTGCAGAATAATTCCCACTCCAGAATTTTGCTGTTGGTTTAGGAGATATGAGAAAATATTCTCACATCAGAATTATAACTAAACTATGGAAAAACCACCATCACTCAGAACCATCAGAAATCAAGTTGAATGGAAGTCTGACAGCTACGGAATTAAATAAACCACATCCCTCCAGACTGGTGGGAGGGGCAAGACACGGAAAGGCCTGGTCCCACATCCACGTGTGGTGGCTAAAACTTTGGGAGGGATGTCTTGGGAGTGAGGAGTCCAGGCCCCACACATGGCTTCCCATCCCAGGGTTCCAGTTCCAGGAAGATAACTTCTGGCTGCAAAAACCAGCAGGGATTGAGTCAGTGGAAGAAACTGCTGGATCCCCAAGCAGTTCCTCTTAAAGAACCCACACATTCACTCACTCAGACTCACTCCCTCTGAGCTCCAGCACTGAGGTCGCAGCTTGAAAGGCACCAGCGGCACACAGGGAGGATCTGACATGTCTGGCATCAAGGCAAAGGCTGGGGGTCGCCTTCTCCCAGACAGACAGTCAGACAGAGGCCATTGTCCCTTTTTTGAACCCTCCCCTCACAGATCCACAGAGGCAGGTGTTATATCTAAGACTCCATCAACCTGGCCAACACTGTTTGCCCTGCCTTGGAGATCCCCTGAGACTCTGTCCCAACCAACTTATGGGCTGTCCAAGCTGTTAACAGTGGCTTTTGCATAAGAATGACTGGTCTTGGCTCATGCTTCACAACTTCCTAAATCCTCTCAAACAAGCAACAGCTGGCCTCAGTCAGCCCCCAGCTCCTGTACCTCTTGGTAAGTGACCCCAGGCCCAGTAGCCATCCTAGATTCACAGTTTGGATTTGCCTGGGAATCTGCAAGCCCAGCACAAGTAGCAGCCATCTCAGATTGCTTTATAGCTCAGGCATGGTAGCCCCAGACAAAACACAGATAGGGGCTGATGTTGGCTTGTACCACCCAGAAAACACCAGAACCTGCACACCCAGTGGATAGCTACAGACCACATTGGAGTACCACCACCCTGCCTCTGCACAGCCGATCCTCCACGGATGGCAGAAATTGGTGGTCAGTGGTCAGAGCCACCTTGCAGCTGACTGGCCTGGGTAAATCCCTCCCATTGACCTGCCAACAGCTATCAGGTCTCAACTACACGGGGAGGGGGTACTCAGCCCACAGGAAGGGCACACCTCAAGTGCCCTGTCTGGATGATAGGGGAGGTGTGCCACTGGACCGTATAAGACACCTACTACATTAAGCCACGCCACCAAGACATGGAGTCAAAGCAGCTCTACCTAATACATGGAAACAAACACAGGGAGGTTGCCAAAATGAGGAGACAAATAAACATGGCCAAAATGAAAGAACAGATCAAAACTCCAGAAAAAGAGCTAAACAAAATGGAGATAAACAATCTATCAGATGCAGAGTTCAAAATACTATTTATAAGAATGCTCAAGGAGCTTAGTGAGGGCCTCAACAGCATAAAAAGATCCAGTTGGAAATGAAGGGGGCACTAATTGAAATAAAGAAAAGTTTACAGGGAAACAGCAGTAGAGTGGATGAAACCAAGAAGCCAATCAATGATTTGGAACAGAAGGAACCCCTCCAAAAAACAAAACAGAACAGCAAAAGAAAAAAGAATAAAATAAAACAAGGATAGTATAAACAGCCTCTGGGACAACTTTAAGCATTCTAACATTTGCATCATAGGGGTGCCAGAGGAGAAGAGAAAGACCAAGAAATTGGAAATCTATTTGAAAAAATAATGAAAGAAAACTTCCCTAATTTGGTAAAGGAAATAGACATGCAAGTCCAGGAAGCACTGAGAATCCCAAACAAGATGGATGCCTAGACACATCATAATTAAAATGCCAAAGTGCTTAAAATGGTTAAAGATAAGGAGAGAATCTTAAAAGCAGCAAGAGAGAAGCAGTTAGTTACCTAAAGGGGAGTTCCCATTTGACTGTCAGGTGATTTCTCAAAAGAAATTTTGCAGGCTAGAAGAGACTGGCAAGAAATACTCCAAGTCATGAAAAGCAAGGACCTACAACCAAAATTACTCTGTTCAGTAAAGCTATCATTTAGAGTTTAAAGGCAGATAAAGAGCTTCCCAGATAAGAAGAAAACTAAAGGAATTCATCATCACTAAGCCATTATTACATGAAATGTTAAAAGGACTTATTTAAGAAAAAAGATCAAAACTATAAATGATAAAATGGCAATAAATACATATCTATCAACAGTTGAATCCAAAAAACAAACTAAGCAAACAAGAAGAATAGAGACAGAATCATTGATACAGAGAACGTTTTGATGGTTGCCAGATGGGAGGTGGTTATGGGGAGAGTGGGTGAGGAGGTGAGGGGATTAAGAGGTACAAATAGGTAGTGACAGAATAGTCATGGGCATGTAAAATACAGCATAGGAAATGGAGTAGCCACAGAACTTACGGGCATGACCTGTGGACATGAACAATGGTGTGGGGATTGGTTGAGGGCGTAGGGGGTGTTGGGTGGAGGGGGGCAAAGGAGGAAAAATTGGGACAGCAGTCATAGCATAATCAATAAAATGTTTTTTTTTTAGAAAAGAATATATCCCAAGGTAGACAAAGGTGTCAACAGTTGAACAGGAGGAGAAGGAGAGGAAAAGACTTGACAGAGATGTGGAATGTAAAACATACAGGACCTAGAATGGACGGGTGCAGCAGGGAGAGGAGAGTGGAGGACTCACGAGAGAATGCCCAGCTGTGTTCTGTGGGAGGGGTTCACGCACGTGTGCGCTCACGTGCGTGTGCGGTGTTTTTGTTGTTTGCTGGCTGGCTTCTTTAACTGAGAGAACATGTTGCTCTTAACAGAGAAAGAAAATACAGACATAGGAGCAGGTGCGGGGGCAAAAAATGCTGACCTTGGTTCTGTGTGCAAAGTTTGCGGTGGGCGTAGGACGTCCAAGTCAGGGTGTGGAGAAGGCAGCTTGGGGGAGACATCTGGAGTTACCAGGAGAGGAGGGGCAAGGCTGGAGGTGCAGGTAGAGATGGGACTCGTGCCGCGGTGGTGCGCACACCCCGGAGGGGAGGGGCTCCTTGGGGAACGTGTGCTGTGAGCGAATGGAAAGCAAAGCCCGAGGGTGAGGAGCACCATCGCAGGAGCCATCGGAGGGAAGGGTCCGGGAAGGACCCGTGCGGAGGAGCGTCTGGGAGCATCCGGTTCTGTGTGGCAGAAAAGACACGCACCTGTGATGCGCAGTATTTCGCCTGATCCATGGCCACTGGCATGTTCACAGAAGGAAGGCCAGAGTCTGTGCCAGCGTGTCACCGTTGTCTGTTCCGTGGCATGCGGCCTCACAGGTTTTGCATTCCCATGTTTTGGTTTGTTGTCACTGAGAGTTTCCACAATGAGCACATAACTTTTGTAGTTTAAAGATATCGTATTGGCCCGAGAAGTGAAAGAAAGGTGGAAATGAAGATAGGAACTGTGAACTGTTTGAGAACCTTGTGTGAGAAGTGGAGGGGAGGGCGCAGAGGGAGGGTGAGCTCTAGACTGGGAGGGAGCGTTGTTCTTAAGACCGGGAGGCTGGCCTCGTATTTGTGGTCCACAGGAAAGGTATGAAGACCAGCAGGGCAGGTAGCTCATTGAGAAGAGCACTGGTGAGGAGGACCCTTGTGAGAAGCTGAGGGCCTGAGGCACCCAGGTGAAGTCGGAGGGGTGGGGGGTGGAGTCTGGAGAAACCGGCCGAAGGAGAGAGCAGGGAGGATGCTGGGCAGTGGGTGAGTCTGATGTTCCCATCTTCTCTATGAGGAAGAGTTGAGGTTTTCTACTGAGAGTGAGAGAGAAGGCGGTTGGGCAGGAGACTTGTGGAGGGTGATCAAGTTTTGGAATAAAGTCTGAGGGGCATAGAGGGAGGGACTAACTAGCCAGAGACTAATGGAAGGCCTGCCTACCTCCACTGAGGGAAGAGGGAGGCTGGTGCCGTGGCCCAGCTCCACGCAGCCCCGTGATTTCCTCCATCACCACCCAGCTCTGAACGGCAGCAGCAGGAAAGGCCGGCCGGGAGACTGAGCCAGGGCCGCACGTGGGGTTGGGCGGGGAAGCGAGGGGTTCGAGAACTTTGAAGGAATTATCCACGAGGGCCATACCGAGTAATGAAGCTCATGAGGGCCAGGCAGGGCACGACTGGGGACAACTCTGTGGGCACCACGGGACGCGTACATGTCCGTATAACACTAATGACAGCCAGCGGTTTCTGGCCGAGACTCCTGGAGAGACCTTTCTTCTCTGTTCCACTTAGACCTGTGTTCCACCTTGGAGGCTCGCTGGGCGCCACGGCAGATCTCGAGCAGCCGATGAGAGTGCTCAGCCCACTGTGCTGTGGTCCAGGCAGGTCTTCCCTGGACTTCCCGACTTGTATTTGAAGAAGCAGCTCATCAGGAGCAGCTCTCGGTCCCTCCAGCCCCACCTCCCGTGGGGATCCCTGCTGTGCTGTGGACGTGACACAGGGGCCGCGGGTTGTGCGGCACATTCCCAGTGACCCCAGCAGAAACCCGGCCCGATTTATGAGAGACCATGACATGCCAGACCACAAATGTGATTGTGGCTCATTCATTTTCCTTTCAAAGACAGAGAAATAACCAGTTACTGACAAAACTATGTGGACATAAAGACTGCTCTCTGATTTCCATCTGAATTTTGCCCTAAGGCTTAGGGCAAATTTATTAAAAGGAATACCCTTTAAAATTTGAAGACAATTAAGCAAGCTGAAAAGTTTTCGTGTTTAGCTTCTTCCTGAGCACTTCAGCTCTTTGGCCTCTGAACGTGGCAGTGTGAATATTAAAACGTTGCCTCTGGATAAGACGCAGGGGACCAACCAGTGTCTGTGCGTCACCTGGGCAGCCGGTGTGCGTGCCGGTCATTGTTAGGAGGGGGTAACCCAGACAGTTTATCTGATACTGAAAGTACTAGCTGCCCATGAAAATCTTCCGTAAAGATGGTAAGTAGAGGTCTGCCACGTATTTCATAAAATCTCCCTTGTGATGCAGTAAACAGGAAATGTAGAAAAAAATAGGTGGTTCATTTCCCGGGCAGAAGTCAGTCATTTGCCAACCCGAAGTGCCTGCCGTGTGTCAGGTGCTAGATAGAGAACCAGGAACAGGAGCTGGTCCCCACCCCTAGAGATTGATCGCATGGCCTAGCGGAGGGGGAGGCACGTGGAGAGACACGTGAAGAAGCGATGAGGATGAGCGTGTTAGAGCTGCAGGAGGGCCGCAGGAGAGCAGGGAGCAGGGAGTAAGTGACTGTTGGCTCGGGACACCTCCAGTCCTCTTTGAAAGATCGGGGTGGGGCGGGTGCGGACACAGAACACAGTGTACGCTCCACCTGCAGGAGTCTGTATCAGCCTTTTAGAGATGGTGATGAGTTGGTTGTGGCCAGATGTGAAACATCCATACAGATGTTCCGGAAAGAGGGAACAACAGCTGGAGCAGTGAGCAGGCCTAGCAGGTGAAGGGTGAGCAGTGAACAGGTCGGCGTGGCTCTGCTTAGGGTGTGGGAGGGGAGCACTGGGGCAAGGGCTGGGGGGAGGCCCAGCCAGGTGACCGGAGACCTGGCAGACCGGGGGTTGGCCAGCAAGCTGATTTTGTTGGTCGTCTGCAGTATTATTTGACTAATGAGAAAGCTGAGACTCAGAAAACTTGATGAGCTTGCCCAACTTGTACAGAAGTGGTGGACCCCAGGGTCATACCCCACGTCTGTCTGGTTGCAAAGCCTTTGCTCTCTTCCCTGCATTGTGCCGACGATGGGTGTGGACTTCGCTGTTGGTTAATGGTCCTGAGATGAGTCTGGACTTCACTCTATCGGTTAATGGTTTCTTAAAGATAATTTGCCTTTTTGCAGGTAAAATCTTAATGCCAAACTCCAGTATATAAGAACAGACCTGGTTGTATTGATTAACATAAATTTCTTCCACATTTAAACGTATGGCACTTAGGAGGTCAACCAATAAAAACAGTGGCTTTCTTTTTAATAAGTGCTTTCATTTTGAAGTAATTTTAGATTTACGGAGAAGTTGCAATAACAGTGCAGAGAGGTCCCCCACCCAGTTCCCTCACTGTAAACATCTTAACATTACGAGGGTACATTCGCTGTAACTAAGGAGCAGACATCAGAACATTACTATTAACTAAAATCCAACTATGTAACGTCTTCTTTCGGTCCAGGGTGCAGTCCAGGGTGCAGTCCAGGGCACCACATTGCATTTAGTTGCACTGACTTCCTTTTGACAAACACTAACACATGAAGTCAGGAGATGTGTTACATTCTCAGATGCTCAGCTTGGTGGTTCACAATCAGACACTGCCTTGCACACTTAGAAGAAATCCTGACTATCTGTAAACAAGGTATTAAACCTTGGACTACAGACTTGCAGGGTGAGCAGCCTGCTACCAAAATACAGTTTTTATACATAATTTTCTGATAATGCAGCCCAGAGAAGAACCCACGAACGCACCCCCAGACACTTGAGCTGGCCTGTCTCACTCAACTTGGGCTGTTAGGCACCATGCTATAGAGCGGGCTTCAACGGCACACATTTATTGTTTCACAGTTCTGGAGGCTGTGCGTCCCAGATGAAGGTGCCAGCCAAGTTGGTTCCTACTAAGGACTCTTTCTGGCCAGCAGACAGCTTTGTCCTCACTTGGCCTTTTGTGTGTGTGTGTGCTGGGCAGGGAGGAAGTTATCTCTTTCTATCGGATCACGCCCCCCCACTTATGACCTCATTTAACCTTGGTTACCTCCTGAAGACCTCACCCACAAATACAGTCAAATTGAGGGTCACTGCTTCAACAGTCCAAGGGCTGAAATTATGTAAAACCTTTACAATTCAATCATGACACAATATGGTACTGAAACTTGCTCCATTTTGTTCAGTACGTTTATACAGGTAAAAATGTATTACTTTGTATAATACTTGATACATGCAAGGAAATGATAAATATTTAGATCACATTTTAATATTAAATATGTTAAAGAAAATATAGTATTATCTGGACACATGGTGAAAGAGCAATGATGAGAAAAAAAATTTCAAAAGTGGTTATCTTACAAAAGCTGTTACCAGACGTTGTCATTTGGGCATTAGATTTTGCGTAGGTATTAAAAAGATATGGCATCCTTTAGAATAATGCCAAGTAAATGCCATATAGTTAGTTCTTAATTATTTGTTACTGGTGTAGGCTGTGAGTTCTAGAATTCGCTTTTCCATACCAAAGGTTATACACTGTACTGAAATGGTTCAGGTCCAAGCACTTCCCACAAAATAAGAAACCGCTGGGGTTTCTTTGCTTTTGCTGATACAGAAGCTCAACTGGCCACCTCTGTGCAACTAGTGCAGAGCGGCCCCTCCACCCATCACTCCTCGTCTCCTTCACACGGAGGGTGTGTTGCCTGCGCTTTGCTGCGCATCAGGGAGGCCTGCGGTGCGCAGAATAAGTGGCTCTTGATGCTGCCGGTTTTAGTTGGGGGGCAGTGAATGGTGATGCCATTGACCCAGAAAACTGGGGGAAGGAATGCATTCAAAGGAAGAAGGGGGAGTTTGAAGCATCGTCAGGAGATCCAGGTACAGAAACTTACTTCGTCCCTGGAATTTTAGGAAGAACACGTAACATTCTGGGACGGCTGTAAGTCATCATTTGAAAGTAAATTGAAGAGAATTTTTTTTTAAATAGGGTGCACCACTGAATCAGTTCATTTGGGATGGAAAGATCAGTAAAGGAAGAAATAATTTGGGCTTAAAACACTGCAAAATGAGTGACTAGTTGACCACAGTGTTCATCCGGGGAACCTGGACTTACGAACCTTGCAGGGGTACTTTATTGGAATATATGTTAATGTTCCAACGTATGATTTGGTCAGTTGTGTTATTTTCAATTTCTAAAGCATCGATTCAGCAATTTTACTCCTGTCACGAGTTTATACTCAGCCCTTAGATATTTTCCCCAGCTTTATTGAAGAATCAATGGCAAATATAACTCTATATATTTAAAACGTACTATGTGATGATTTCATATACATATGCATTGTGAAATGATTGCCAAGATCAAGATAATTAACACATCCATCACCTCATGTAATTAACTCTTTGTGTGTGGTAAGATATGTTCTCAGCAAATTCCAAGTAGGTGTTAACTTATTATTAACTGTAGTCACCATGCTGCACCTTAGAGCCTCAGAACATAATCATCTGATAGCCGAAAGTGTGTGCCCTTTGACCTACATCTCTCTATTCCTGTCTCCCCATCCCGCCACCCAGCCCCTGGCAGCAGCCACCATTCTACTCTCTGTTTCTGTTTCTATGGAATAGGCTTTTTTTCCTTCTTCTTCTTCTTCTTTTTTTTTAGATTTAACATATATGTGATACCATATAGTACCTGTGTTTCTCTGTCTTATTTCACTTAGCATAATGCCTTCCAAGTTCATCTGTGTTGTCACCAATGGCAGGATTTCCTTCTTTTTATGGCTGAGTAGTGTTCCTGTGTGTGTGGCTCAGATTCTTTAGGCATTCATCTGAGATACACACACACGCTTGCGCACACACACGTATATCACATTTTTAATCCATTCATCAGCGGACACTTACATTGGCTCCACGTTTGGCTACTGCGAATAACACTGTAATGAACGTGGGAGTGCATATACCATTCAAGGTACTGACTCTTCTTCCTGCGGAGATGTACCCAGAAGTGGGGTTGCTGGATCATAGAGTAACTCTATTTTTAATTTTTTAAGGAAGCTCCATACTGTTTTCCATAGTGGCTGTACCAATTTATATTCCCACCAACAATGTACAAGGGTTTTTTCCTCCACATCTTTGCCAGCATTTGTTGTCTCTTGCCTTTTTGATAATAGCCATCATAACAGATATGAGGTGATATAGAAATAAAGAAAGCAATCCCACTTACAATAGCATTAAAAACAATGAAATACTTAAGAATACATTTAGCAAAGGAGGTGAAAGACCTGTACACTGAAAACTATAAGCCATTGATGAAAGAAATTGACAGAGACACAAATAAGTGGAAAGATGGCCCATTCTTGGGTTGGAAGAATTAATATTGTTAAAATGTCCGTACAATCCAAAGTGATCTACAAATTCAGTGTAATCTCTATCAAAATTCCAGTCAAATTTTTCACAAAAATAAGGATAAACTGTCCTAAAAAATCATTTGGAACCACAAAAGACCCTGACTAGGCAAAGCAATCTTGAGAAAGAAGAACAAAGCTACAGGTATCACATTTCTGATTTTAAAATATTTTAAAAAGCTATAATAATCAAAATGGTATGGTACTAGCATAAATGAATACACAGACAAATGGAACAGAACAGACTGCCCAGATATAAACCCATGTATTTATCTATATTCAACTAATCTTTGACAAGGGTGCCGAGAACATGCAATGGGGAAAAGGTAGTTTCTTTCAATAAAATGTGGGGAAACTGGATAGCCTCATGCAACAAAAATGAAGGTGGACCCCTGACTTACACCAAGCAGAAAAATTAGCTCAAAATGAATTAATGACTTAAATGTAAGACCTTGGGTTTTTAAGTATATAGTTTAGCTGAAATAGTTCTGTCCTCAAGTACAATTCATTGCTGAGTCTAGAGCTTCGGTTTTAGTATTATAGTAAAATGTAGTTTTTCATTGCTCTAATGTATTTTTTCCCTATTACCAATTCTTCATACCTTCCATTTCACATTCCCAGTTGATTATAGGGGCTCATGGAAAAGAGTGGGTCTTTCTGAGTGAGTCTTTGGGGAAAAGAGCTTCCTCCGTCTTCAGCTCTCTGGATGCTCAAGCTGCTTACCAAAACTCTGCTGTCTGGAATGTTGTGAAGCCTGCGTAAAGTCCTGCAGGTTGCAGAACGGTGCTCATGGGCCTGTTCTCTGTTTGCAGGTAGTGCCCATGCTTCCCAGAATGCTGTGTGAGGAGCTGTGCAGCCTCAACCCTATGACGGACAAACTGACCTTCTCTGTGATCTGGACACTGACTTCAGAGGGCAAGGTAACAACTTACAGTTGCATCCATTCCATTCAGTGAGTCCCGGTCAAGCCTCCGCTGTGTGCCCGGCACTGGGCTGACTCCCATGGTGGTACATGAGGGCAGGACAGGGGCAGCTGCCGTAGAGATGGGCATGTAAGAGCTTCTGCCTCTGAAAAGTGGTTAGTCCACTTAAAAGGCAAGACTGACCCTAAGCTTTCAGAAACGAGTCACTTGTTTCTTGCCTATTAGGGGAAGGAAGCTACTGTGTCAGCAAAGTCACATGGGGAGGCTTAGTATGGCAGAGAGGGTGTGTAAGTGAAGGTGCACGCGGGTTGGCAATGGCAAGAGGAGCAGCCCGAGCTGCAGTGAGGACAGCAGGTGCTGCCTGCAGGAGGACATTCAGGGAAAGGGTGGTGAGTGGGGGGCGGGGGGGTAGGGTCAGACTAGGGGGAGCCACACCTCAGTGTCAATCACAAGTGAATTGTAGATGTTGGGGCTCCTCTGAAGTCTCATGAGAAAGGTGACATTTAGAAAGACGAGCGCTGCATCATTGTGCAGGTGACCTGGTTGGTGGTTTAAAGATGAATTAGGTCCGCACAAGGCAGTGCCACGATCGAGGCCCAGGTGATGACCAGAGCAGTGAGGAGCATGAGCAAGCGGTCCCTAAAGAGAGGGAATGAGTGGGCCAGAGGAATCCGAGGCGCCTCAAGGACAAACTGGTTCCCTTCCCCAAACAGAAACAGCTCTAAACACTCAGAACCAGGGTACTGACTGGGTAAGCTACAGTCTGACTCAGTGGAATGTCCGGCAGTTACTGATGCTTTTACAAAGACCACGTAGGATCATGGGAAATGTTTATGCTGTAAAATTAAATGAAAGTTAAAAAAAAGATATTTAATTGTAAAGAGGTTCCAAATAAAGATGGAGGATCAAATACCCACATTTGCTTTCATTTCCTCCCAAAACCTCACTAAAACAACAGCGAAGAGATTTTTTTAAAGACACAAACCCACAAGGACAAAGAGGGTGGGAGAGGAGACAACTGGCAACAACGTGTTGGAGGCAGGGCAGCAGACGGATGAGCGGCGACTGGCTTAGCAGCCCTGAGAAAGCCGCGCCCTGTGCCAGCGGCACAGGGAGCCAGGAAGCAACCCGGTCTGCGCAGCAGAGGCCTGGAGAAGCCCAGAAACTGGCAGCACCGGGTAGCTCTGTGAAGTGGGAGAGAGTCCGGTGAAGGGAGGCTAACTCCACTGATTCAAAGTTGATTTAGAAGATTGTCCCTCCCGTAACTTAGGAGAAGACCAGAAATTTATTTTCTGGACAGGATACAGTAAAGGGTGTTTGAAGTAAAGGGACACCAAACACACTTATTGGTGGCGGTCCCTTAGAGGAGGTTCAGTGAACACTGGTAACTGAATGTTAAGAGCCCCAGCTTCTTTCCCCAGCCAACCCCAGAATTCTGGTAGCCAAGCCTGTGCCCTGAACCAGGAGATGGGAATCTGAGCAGTGGAGCAGGCTTAACAACAGTAACCTCAGGGTTTCTGAGCTAACGGCCCGGCTGTGCCTCCCCATGGTAAAGCTTACAGACAGCTTCACTCACACGCAGAGCTTTTTAGGGTTTCACTAAAAAGCAGTCTTTTAGGATTTCACTTTCACTTATGAAGAGACAACCAAGAGGAAAGCCATGGTATAGGAAAACCAAAACAAACCAAAAAAAGCAACAGAACAAAACAGACTATATAGGGAAGCGAAACTATTGTTTATATCCTCAGGGAATTGTCTTTAAAAGAAAGTATCTATCCCACAAGATCTAAATACTTTAAAAAAGAAACATTCAATGAGAGAAAAAGAGCTCTTGGAAATTAAAAACATGATGGGAGAAATGAAGAGAATTCAAACTTCTGGTGGAGACAGATGAAGTAGAATTGTCCCATAACGAGAAGAAAATTGTAGGGCCAGTCCAAGATGCCCAACGTCTGTTCGATAAATATTCTAGAAATAGAGAACCCCCCCAAAAAACCCCAACAACAACAGAGGGGAAAGAAATGATTCAAGGAAATGCACCGCCCCCCTGTGGGTTGACTTTCTGGACTGAAAGAGCCCACTGCCCAGAACACTGATGGAGGCGCATCATCCCCAAGCCACACTGTCATAAAATTTCAGAACACTGAGGACACAGAAAAGGCCCCATAGGCTTCTAAGGGTTAAAGAAAAAGTTACCTACAGTAGATCAGAACTCTAACTTAATACTTCTTCTATCATAACTCTAAAAGCCAGATGACGATGAGGCAAAACTCTCTAATTCTGAAAGATTATGATTTCTATGCTAAAATTCTGTACCCAGCTGAACTATCAATAAAACATGAGAGTAGAAAAGAACATTTTCAGACATGCAAGATCTCAAAAAAATGTACCTTTCACACCCCCTTTCTCAAGAAGCTACCAAAAGATGTGCTTCACCAAAATTAAGGAGGATATCAAGAAGGAGGAAGACCTGGGGTTCAGGAAACAAGCCAGCACAGGAAAGAAGTGAAAAAGGCTGAATCACAAGTCAGCAAACTTTTCTCATAGAGGATCACACAGTAAATATTTGTAGCTATATATTTATTTGGTCTCTGTCACAGCTACTCAACTCTGCTGCTATAGCAGTAAAGACGGCGGCACCTAGATGAATGAGCATGGCTCTGGCCCCGTGAAATCTTACTTAACAAAGACGTGGCAGGCCGGATTTGGCCCACAGGCCAAAACTGGCTGACACCTGACCTGGTGACGGTGAAGAAAGTTGCTAGGGTAGCACCTCTGCACAGCATAGAAGACAGGTGACGCAGACTGGGGCTGGTCAGAAGGCTCCAGGAGAGAAGTCTGTGGGAAAACGAAATTGTTAAAACGTCTGCGTGCCTGAACTTCTTGGGAGATGGTTTAGACCTGCAGTCGTCAGGCTGTTTGGTCTCGGGACCTGCTGCACTAAAAGAATGATTGAGACCCTCAGAGAACTTTATGTGGATTACCACTGCTTACCCTATTGGAAAGCAAAACTGATTAGATTGTAAACATTTACTTATTTTTTCATAGATTTTATTTATTTATTTTTAGAGAGGGGGGAGAGGAAGGAGAAAGAGAGGGAGGTAAGTATCAATGTGTGGTTGCCTCTCATGTGTTCCCTACCAGGGGAGCTGGCCAGCAACCCAGGCATGTGCCCTGACTGGGAACCCAACTGTCGACCCTTTGGTTCACAGGCCAGCAGTTAGTCCACTGAGCCACACCAGCCTGGGCCATTTACTTATTTTAACTAAAATAATGAGTTCAATCCGTTATGTGTTAAGATAAATAACATTTTGTGAAAAGCAGTCATGTTCTAGAACAAAATGAGGAGAAAAGCTGCTCGGCAGTGTCGTAAACCTCGCATCGGCCTTGGAGAAGACGTTGGGCAGGGTCCTGCCACACGCTTCTCCGTTCAGCCTGCTGCGGGGCTTCTTCTGGTTGGAGCAGGTGAAGGAAGTCTGGCTCAGACAGGCAGTTGGAAAGGAAGGGGTGTTTTAATAGCTTTTTTCAAACAATTGTGGACATTCATTTATCTTTGTACTACACTGGTATTTGACAATAGTTTCTTAAAACTTAATTCCAATCTAGAATCTGAAACCATATCTATGCCTTGAATTCCCGTGTTGAAGCCCTGCTCCTCTATGGGACTGTATTTGGAGGCAGGGCCTTTGAGTAGGTAATTAAAGTTAATTAGGTCATAGGGTGGAGCCCGGATTAGTATCCTTATAAGAAGAAACCAGAGAGCTTACTTGCTCCCTGCCATTGGGAGAAGGTGACCATCTAGCTACAAACCAGGAAGAGAGATCTCCCCAGAAGCCAGATCAGCGGTCCCCTTGATTTTGGACTTCTGGCCTTCAGAAGTGAGGGAAATAAATGTCTGTGTTTGAACCACCCAGCATGTGGCATGTTATGGCAGCCCTAACAGACTAATATAATATCAGTTGAGGTTTTTAACTGGGTTACATTAAAATCTATTGGTCTGCTTTACACTCTGAATGGATCTTTCACCCATGCATGATTTTTTATTATGTATTTATAAATTTAGATTGTTTAACAATATTGGTTTGTTATGCTGATCTTTTAAATGTGTCCACATTTCATTGTATGATATCAAAAAACCACATTTGTTAACATCACTACCGATCTTAGACAAGTCTTTAAGGGTTAGGAAATGTGTGTGTTGTGTGTCAGATGCAAGGCTTCCAAAATCCTAACTTTGTGAAAGTTCACATTTTATCATTGGCCATAAATAGTGTCAGTTGTTTTCATTGAAGTGCCAAATAACCGTAGTCTGTGTGTCAGTTGTTCCCTTGAGTAAAAATGGTAGCCCATAAAAAAGAGCAATCAATTCAGCTTGCAACTCACAGTTAGTTACATAAATGCTTTTCCTCAAGATAGTCATCATACTTGGGCATTCAGCGTAAGTGATAAAAACAAGCACTGGAGGGTTGAGACATAATAAAGTTAATAACTTTTACTGCTTCATCAAAAACATTCTTAAGTGACCTAACTTGTTCTCCCTGCAAGTGTGAGGTGGTGATAGGTGCCCCGACCCCAGCGCCCTGCGTGGCCAGGGGCTGATTCATGCAGAAGTGGCCGCAGCTTCCCCACCAGCGCTCTGTGCCACCAGCGTAAATGCCAGCACACGGAGCGGGGCGGAGGTGCCTCGATACTGCCGTGAGGATACTTCTCACCTCACAGGCCCCTGAAAGGGTCGTAGGGACCCCCACGATCCCACAGACCATACTTCGAGAACCACCGTTTAAGATGGTTGGTGGAGAGTCTGAGGTGTCCAGAAAAACCAAGCAAATTAAAACAAGACAGTTATTAATTCCAGTGAAAACAGAGGTTGGGTAGGAAAGAAAATAACACTTAGTATGTATGTAACCATAATAGTTAACTCTGATAGTTTATGATGTAACTTTATTGGGAGGATGAGAGCCTGGAACAGTTCTGTGGGTTCGATTAGGGGAAGAGTATATGTGGAAAGAAAAATAAATTCTCATCTTCTGTAGTGAAAAGTTTGTGAATAATGCCTAAAACTGAAAAATCAAGAAGTAGAAACCAAGCAGGCTCCATATAAATATGAGAGTAACACCAGAACAGCCTGGTGTGCTCAGAGGTGGCGTGGTCGCCCTGTGGGGAGGGCGGAGGCCTGCTGCTCTCCGTAACAAGCCTTTCAAGCTGCTGGACTGTGTGACCTGTGGGATACTTCAGTCTCTTAGTTAACTTCTATTTTGTAAGTTTCAAACATACAATAACCCCACCATCCCAATCTCTTACCTAGATTCAACTACTACCAACATTTTTTCTTTGCTAAAGTACTTTGAAACGAATCACAGACACCATGTCATTATACTCATATGTATGTTGACTAAAAAATCTGGACACTCTCTTGCATAACCACAATACCATCAGCACACCTACCAACAATGCTAATCCTGTGGTGTCATATCCAAATCCAGTCCATAATTACATTTCCCGGATCATCTCCAATTGATTTGTCTGAATTGGAATCAAAACAGGTTACACACATTACATTTGGTTTTTTATACGTGTGATGATAAGTTCCTTTGTGAGAGTCAGGCAGCAAACCTGACCTGAAACACGAAGACGGATTTGGGAAGACGGCGTGCGGCAGTCATGTTTCGGTGGGGGTGGGGGCACGCACAGGGAAAAAGTGAATGGAAAAAGACCAGAAGGAAATGAAAGGGAATGCCAGTAGTGGTTGTGTTTGGGTAGTAAGACTATGAGTAATTTTTTCTTCTCTTTTGTGTTTTCTAATGTTTTTTAAAAACATGTATTACTTTTATATTTTCATAAATGCTTATTTTTGCAAAAGTTTAAATAGGAAATAAAAGCCCATAGAAGAAAACTAACTTGAGTCAACAGAAGGAACATTGAATCTGAATTATGCCTGACAGGGTCAGACCCAAGGAATAAAAAGCTGCCTGATCTAATGAGCTTCTAAAATATGAGGGTCATAAAAGAAGCACTAGAAAGAGTTACTCGGAAAACCCAACTGGTCTTTAGGGTTTCTGTTGGAGGCAGCGCCTGGTAACCAAGCCTTCTGGCATGCGGGGCTGCAGAGCAGGTGTGAAGTAGGCACAGGGTCCAGGAGGGGATGCTGGGCCTCTCTCAAACCCAGCCAGATAGGAAGTGCAGGGATTCGGACTGGGAACAGTTGTGGAGCCACTAACCACACTTCTTGTACTGTGGTCACCCAAGCACCCTACCAGACCAAGAGAGCACATGGGGGTGGGCCTGGGTGGTTAGTGGGGCCGTGTAGTGACAGATGAGTACCTTTTATAGTCAAAATGCAGAAAACGGGGCTGGGTGGACAGATGGGAGGGTCGGGGAGCCAGAGCAGGCCAGTGAGGAACCTGAATGAGTGAGGAAGAGGGTGGCCAAAGCCTGAGGCTGGATCTCTACGTAGTGATGGCTTCTCGTGGTGAAGCCTGGGACTTGCAAGGAGCCGTGGCAGGGCCAGCAGCACCGCACCCCTGCAACAGGTGAGACGAGACCGCCACAGGTCTCACCTGGAGTTGGAGTGGAGAAAGTTTTGTGTTTTCCCTTCCGCAGGAAGGTCTTAGTCCCTGGAGCAGACTTGGTCAGCTAGAGAAAGGCTAGTCCAAGTTTTTTTAACCCCCCACGAGATTTTTGAAAACCACCAGTAGGAAATCCTGGTCATCATATATGCTCTCATTAATCCAGTGCCCAGATTTTTAAATCAGTAAACTCTGAAGGATGTTTTTGGCATTTTTCTCACATGTTAGTGGTAAGAGCATTGTTCTCTGATCTAGATATTTGTGACTACATATTGTTATAAGGGAAAACAAGCCCAACTAAATCCTGTGCTTTTTAAGCTCCAACCTTGGTACCACGAAGTCTACTGTAACCACATTAGTCTAGTGCTCTCAGTGTGGTCTGAAACCTCCCGCACTTCTATCTCACTTGCTACTGATGCCCAGCAAAACCGCACCTACACGCCCCACTCATTAGAGGCATTTTATTTGACATCACTTTTGTAAAAACACCAGTCTGACACTTTGAAGGAGATCAAAAGCAATGACTCTGACTTGATAAGTAAGTCCAGAGATCTTAGGACCATCATACCTGAGGTCGCAGATCAGAGCAACAAAGGCAGTATCGCACAGTTACAGTTGCTGGTTCCTGCTTGCCTCTCCAGCAGTCGCCTGGCACGTGGCCGGTCTTCTCCGTGAGGGTGGGGACGTGTACTCCAGATGTTGCCCGGTTTAACCTCAGTCAGAGACAACCCCATTTCAGCCATTGACACAGGCAAAATGCACAGGGTCATTATTGACCTCGGTCTTTCTCTCACTGCTTACATCTAATCTACCAGGAAATAGCCTCAGTTTTGTCTTGCAACTGCCTCTAGAATCTGCCCGTCCTTACCACTACCAGCCTTACCACCTGGGTCCAAGCTACCATCCCCTCCCTGGACCACACAGAACACCTACCAGTTCTGCTGGCCCCTGCTTCCACCCCACTCATCTCTCTACTCAGTGGTCAGAAGGGTTCTTCTTCCAAATCAGAAATTAGGCCTCATCTCTCCTTTTTTAAGAACTCCCTGGTCTCTCATTGAGAGAAAAATGTGCAAAATCTTCACAATGGGATTTTTTTTTTCCTGTTCTTTTCTCTCTCTCTTCTCTGCTAGAAATGCTTGGACTACAGAGTCTGTGTGGGACTAGAGTCTCTTCTCATTTCCTAGAGCATCTTTGCTTAGAGAAAAATGGTTATTCCCTAAGCATAACCGAGCTCTCCACTGTGTCGTGGCTCCCCACTGAGCTTCCATGACCTGACTTCAGGCACGGTCGCACTTTCCTAACTGCCACCTTAGAACACCCTTCAGGTCTCTGCCCATTCCCTGGAGCTCGAGGGACCTTTCCCATCCCTGCCTAACACCTGCATTTTGAACATTGGACATTATAGGGAGCTGCGGTCCATACCAGTTCAGGCTATCTGTCTTCAGCTGCACCTTCAGTGTGCTGCTTAGGGGTCTTTTTATTTATTGCTAATGCAGGCGCTTCAAACTATTCTTGGCTCTAGCCCTCAGCTTTGCCTTCTACTCCTCTTTCCTTCAAAATCCACCATCCCCCCAGGAGACTTTCAGTTCTTGGAGACCAGGGAAGCCAGCCAGCTTGACCTGCTGGAGGCCCCACTTCAGGGGGTCAGAACTCCCCTCTGCCTTCCTCATCTTTAGCCTCTTCACACAGCGCAGTACCTCCTGGTCCAGCCTCTGTGAGCCCTGTCTTCTCTAGATCTGTCTGTGGCGGCAGCACCCTCCAAGCCTCTCAGCTCCCAGGCTGCTTCCCCTCTGCCTTCACAGAGTGTCCCTAGTCAGTCCTCTTTTGTCTCACCACGGTCACTGTCCTACTCAAGTCCTTGCCCTTCTCCCCTGGGGTGGCTGAGAGAGGCTGTTCGTGGCCTCTCCACTCGTTCCCAGTGGTGGTAGATGGCTTTGGGGCTCGGCATCCATCCTTTTACAGCTTGACGGTGGGCCATGGTTATCCACAAAAGTCCGGTCTCCAGAGCAGGGCATGCAGAGACCTCCACCAGCTCCTCCCCTGCTGCGTGACTGTCTGCTGCCCCTTCTCCAGTCCCGTCAGCCCCTACTCTTGCCACCGAAGGGTTTGGTTGGTCTAATATGGAATTGTCACACTTCTAAGACTTTGCAAATGCTTTTCCCTCTTCTTAGGTTGTCTTCCCCTCATCTCTACCAGTGTGGATCCTACTTATTCTCTGAGAGCCAGCTAAAATGCCACTTGTGTGAAACTGTTAGTAGTCCTTCCTCCATTCATTTAGTGAATAGTCATTGACTGTTTGCTCTGTTCAATACAAGGCATTGAAGATACAGGAATTAAATATGCATCAGAGTAGAAACAGTACGTGGTTATCTCCTGATGGTGGATTTGTAGGAGAGTCTTTTGCTTCTCCTTTTCCCACCTGTAGGTAAGATTTCTATAATGAATGCATATTACCATTGTCGTAAGAGAAAAATAAGAATTACTTTGAGATATTTTTCCTGTTTTTTTTTTGTTTTTGTTTTTGTTTTTTTTTTAGTAAGCAGATGAGACACGTTGCAGTTTGTCATAGGCTGCATGGGAAGGTGAATAGAAAAAGAGATATTGAAGATGAGGAAAGGGTAACAGATTTTTGGAGCCCAGCCCTAGCCACCTCAAACTGGTTTTATTCCAGTCAGGAAAATGTTTCTTCCTAATACAGTTTTTTGAAATAAGTGTTTTATATACAGAAACGCAGAGCTGCTGTAGAAGTAATTTTGCATCTACTTACTTAAAATTACAAATTCACCTCATGAGCAGTTTTTTGAATCAGAGTTTTTTTTAATGAAGCGCTGACATCTTTTAAGAAGATAGGTTTTAAAATATATTTAAACAGAAGTGAACAGCTTCAAAGGCCGTGCATCCTCTCTACTTGGAACTGCGATACATAGAAGGTCGGCGTACGAGGCACACCTCATTTCCTTTACTTCACCACCTGTCTCTGTTATTTGACCTTTAGCTAAAATATAATAAAAGTACCATTGGATTCTGAGACAAGTGCGGCCCTCCCAGTTGTGCAGAGGGACAGGGAACGGGGCCGCATGCTGCGATGTTCCCCGTAGGTCGCGAGGCCGCGACCACTCGCTCCTTTCTGACCAGGTGTCCCCAGCCCTGTGCCTTCGGCAGGCATTGGCACCGTGTCGTCTGACAGACGTTCTAAGCAGCGGTGCCTGGAGCGCATGCGGGGAGCTTGCCGCCTGCAGAAAGTGAGGGACCCGGACCCTGTGACTCAGCAAAGGGAAGAGGAAGGACATGATCTATCTGTCTGAAGGGTTTTGTTTGTGAAACGCCTCACGGCTTTTTCACTTTTTCCATGAAAAACTCTTTGTCCTTTTGTCTTCTGCCACTGGCCCTGGTTATGGACAGGGTGTTGATGGGAATACAGTTTCCAAATTGGAAATTAATGAGGTGTTCCTTCCAGAAAGGCCTTCCTCCCCTGCTGTGAGGCATGCCGCCCCCAGGAACCCCGCTCCCGGCCTTCCTTTCCCTGCTGCCTCCTCTGTGGGGCTGCGAGGGGCATCCTTCTCTGCGCCCTCCCCACAGGGTGGTTTCAGGCCAGTTTTCCTGGCCTAAGAATTCTTTCTGGTCCTTGTGTCAGAGGGATTCCCAGAATCGCCGGGCTGTGTTAGAATAAAGCGGGGTGGGTTCTGCTGCTGAGGCCTCTGTCCCGGGGCCAGGAAGTTCTTGATGGCTCTTCAGAACTTTCACGTGAACCTTTGCATGTTCACAAAGCAAGTTCTCTGAGATGCAGGCCAGATAGGAAACTTCTTGCCAGCCCTGCCATCTCTGAGCCGACTGTGTCCCCGAGCTGACTGTGTCCCCGTGTGCTGGCAAGAAGGGCGTTGATGGGTGAGGAGACAGCCGAAGGAGCCGAGGTGCCCAGCAGGAAGGGGGGCTCACGCTGAGACGGTGCAGGCTGTGTGCACTGTTAGGGAGCTTTCATAGGGAGTACAGGCTTCCAAGGTTGCCGGGCTACAGATAATAAATCTCAGGAACTGGTCAGGATGAAAAGTGGCTCCTAGTCAGGGCTCAGCACCGCAGTCGGTGGGCACAGAGGGAGCGTCGGGGCTCTGCTGAGAGCCTGGACGCACGGCGAGGCGGGGTGGGGGCTCTGGGAGCTCCTGGAACTCACCGCAAAATTGTGTGCGTAGATGTTTCGGGGGAAGAGGCTTGGAGCTCTCGTCAGATTTTTTCAATTTCATTTTTCAGTTGCAGTTTCCTTTCAGTGTTATTTTGTATTGGTTTCAGGCGTACAGCACAGTGAATAGACATTCGTATACCTTACAAAGTGTTGCCCCCGATATTTCCACTGCCCACCTGACATCATACACAGTTATTGTAATATTATTGGTCATATTTCTGATGCTGTACTTTACATCCCCATGACCGTTTTCTAACTACCAGTTTGTACTTCTTAACCCCTTCACCTCTTTCACGCAGTCCCCGAACCCACCTCCCCTCCGGCAACTATCAGTCAGTTCTTGGCATCTGTGGCTCTCATTAGATTTGTAAAGTAATTCTTAACCCAGCAGCTTACATGAAGATAGATGCCCAGTCACGGCACAGGTCTCTCTGGCCTGAGTGTGGTGGTTGCCTGCGTCCTCTAGGGCAAAGGGACACAGACCCCAGGCTACCAGACATCCTGTGACCTGGACGCCTGAGGGAATCCGCAAGAGGACTTGTGCAGTGCGTGGGGGAGAGGGGTGGAGTAGAGCGGAGAGCTTTCCCAGGCATATGCCAACAGAAGAAGTGGATGCGCACGGGAGGGGGAGGAGGAGGACCGACGTGGTTGGGAATGAAAGGGAGGAAAGGGAACAGGCCAGCTCTCCAGGGAAAATCTTTGTGACCACAGAACGAATAGGTCCCTGCCTGTCATTCGAGAGGAGGTGGGAGCAACCAGTCAACAGGGCATTTTCAGGAAATCTGGATGTGACAGAAGGGCACACAGCTCTCCTGGAGACCTGTGCGTGCTGCTTCCCCGCTGGGATATTGGGCGGGGCCTGGAACTGGCACTGCCACGTCTGCTGCCATCAGCACACGCACACGCCTCCTGCGAGCCCGTCAGGGCCCACCTGCCACAGCAGGGACCCGAGCGTGCTGTTCAAGTTGCGTGTATTTTTGGAGAGGAGCAGTTCTTGGCATAATCCAGAAAGTGTAGTTTAAGGATTTTTATTTTAAGAAAAATTAAGGTCTGACATTACAGATCCAAGACTATGATAATGGGGCTCTTTGCACTGAATCAAAGAAAAATGCAAGTAGTTGCTACCACTCCCTCCCTGGGCATGCTGGCTGCCATTTTAAGAGTGTTGGTTCTTCCTCCAAGGGAAGGTGAGGGTGTCAGAGGCATGGACAGCCTCTCTGCACGGGCTCTCCCCCACCCCAGCAGGCACTCCTGTGGGCTCTCCAGATACCCTTTTAGGGAAGCATTGTCTCAGAGGCTGCGAGCAGAACCGTTTGCCTGGTGGAAGGGAGGGTGGGGGGGTGTGGCAGCCCAGGCTGAAAGGTTCCTTGCTGACTGGTTGCCTTCCCTTCGCCCCAGCCCTCCGCGCCATTCGCACACCTGGCTTTGCCTTGCTCGTGCATCATGCTGCCCGTGGCCTTGATTGCAGAGCTTTTCCGTTTCCTCCTGCCCTTGAATCCCACTCAGCCCGCTTGTTCTGTGCCTTGCACTTGACTCCGTAGGTTGGGACCGTCTGATCTGAGTGCCCTCAGTGCCCCTCCTCTCCCCCTCCAGATCGCCTTTCTTGCCTCCCCTCCAGGCCCAGCTCCTCTCTCATGGGTGGGTCACCTCCTGGGGTCCTTTGGCCCAGGATCCCTTCGTTCTCCTGCATTGTCAGTCTGCCTTTTGCACTGGCTTATTCCCTCGCCCTCCGAGCAACAGCATCCCTGCCCTTCCGTCTTTGTGGAGCCCGTCATCTCCACATTGCCTCCATGGCTCCCATCCCCCACCCGTAACCCCAGATGTCCCACACTTTTTCACATGTGACGCACACAGAAGATGCTGCTATCTGAGTGGCATGCGTGTGTGTATGTGAGAGAGAGAGGAGAGAGGCTGATGGAAGGCAGAGCTCTGGCTGCCCTGTGACCACATCTCTGACGGATCCGTAGTGCATGCTGATGTCCACCCCTCCTGTGCCCCATGTCCCCCTAAAATAGCCTTCTAAAGATTACCAATAAGCAAATGCTAAGTAAAAGGACTTTTCCTTTGTTTTCATCCTTCTTGATGTCCAGGTGGCATTCAATGTACTCTCGGGGTTCAGAGCTCGGACCCCGGGGCTGGACTGCTGGGGTCAGCTCCTGGCTTTGCCATTCGTTCTCTGGCAGGTGGCATAATGTGTCTGGCCTTAGTTCCCTCGTCCACAGAACGAGGACAGTCAACTGCCTGCCTTGTGTGGTCACTGTGTGGTCTCCCAGCTGCCATGTGGGAGTGCCATGCCTGTCTCATCGGGAGTGATGTGGGCTACCTTCTCTGCAGCCCTTCCTCCTGCTTCTCCTAACGTCAGGCACTCCTGCTTTTCTTCTGTCTCTTTGAGTCCTCTTGTTTTTTGTTTGTTTTCATCCCCCAGCTTTTCCTGTTGGTCCCTAATGTGGAGGCGTTGGTAGGCAATTTAGCCTTGGCTCTCTTACTTGCCTTCCCTTTCTTTGGTCCGAGGTCCCGGAGACCATCTCCCCACCTCCAGACCAGTCACTGCCCCAGGGCCACACCCTGACTGCCTGCTCCATGGCCCCACCCGGGTCTCCTCCCTGCACCTCAGGCCCAGGGGTCCCCCAGATAGTTTATTGTTTATTTTAGTTTTGTTTTAAAAGTAATAAATGCTTGTTATAGAAAATGCAGACAGATTGAAAGGATAAGGTGGAAATCAGTGGTGATCCCACTCCTCAGCATGCACCGCTCCTCAGCTGGTTTGCATCTGCTTTGAGCCAGTGGGTTGGAAGCTGGGCCAAGCTACCCCAGGGTGCACCAGCAATGTCTGGAGATGGTCTGGGTTGTCAACTCTGGGGGCTGGGGAGAGGGCACACTGGCACCTAACGGGCAGAGTTCAAGGGCATTGCTAAGCATTTCCCAGTGCATAGGACAGCCCCCCAGCAATGAATCAGCCCAGTAGTGCTGAAGCTGAGAAACCCTGTTCTGGGCCTTTGTGGCCACATAAATGCCCCCAAGAGAACAAGCCGGAATCAGCTTTCTCCTTCTATCTCTGTTCTGGTCTCAGTTTCTGTCAGCGGCCCCACCTCCTCCCTCACCCAACATGGGGTCCATCACTGAGCCCACGGATTCTCCACCCATCACGTCTTTGGCAAGTACCCCTTCTTCCCTCTTCTGGCTTTGGCATTGATGACCTCTCACCCAGGCTAATGACAAAGCCTCCACAGGCCCTTCCCCTCAAGTCTCCTGCTTGGAGACCTTCCATAGACCTCCGTGCCTGTTAAGTCCGTGTCTGATAGCCTCTGAGCTCCCTGCTGGCGGTGGCTTCCACATCGGTCAGTCTTGGTGCCCAGCAGGAAGCTGACGCCATTCTGACAGAGTCAGTGCAGGGTGTGTAGATGAAGGGTGGTGTGTAGATGAAGGGTTGCCTGTAAGAAGAACTTCACACCTGTCCCTCTGCAGATCCTGAGTGAATGGTTTGGCCGGACCATCATCCGCTCCTGCACCAAGCTGAGCTACGAGCATGCGCAGAGCATGATTGAAAGCCCGACTCGGAGAATCCCAGAGGAGGAGCTGCCCCCCATCGCCCTGGAGCACACCAGTGAGGAGGTACACCAGGCGGTCTTGAATCTCCACAGAATTGCAAAGGAGTTACGCAAGCAGCGGTTTTTGGACGGCGCGCTGCGTCTGGATCAGGTCAGTCACTTCCCTTTCTCAGCGCAGCCAACAGGCCGACTTGTGCCTGAAGCCAGCGTGCGTGAGACGCAGCATGGCATTCTCGGGCCCTTCCCTCCATCTCCCTTCCCCAGCCACTGCCCTGAAACAGTGTTTGCTGAGGCAGGCCGACCAGACTCCCGCCCACCCTCCTGGCTCCAGAGGCACAGGAGGCCTGACGCTGTGAGCCCAGGCAGAAGGGCAGGGTCTGCCTTGGTGGCTCTGAGACCCAAACCCTGGCTGGCCTAACCCAGTAAGGCCGTGTCCAGTGCTTGGTCCTGGCCTCCGTTTCTACCTCGCATCTGAGGAAGGAGTTGACCAGTATCTAATTGTGGGGCTTAAAGAAAAAATATTTCTTTTTCTTCCTTGTCTTCCCAAAAGGGTTATATGTTTGCAAATCCCAGATTACTAGCTCAGGAAGCAAGGAACTGGGGAGACTGTGGAACGGTGGCTGTGGAAGGAAGCGATGGCCCGCAACGGCACTGATCGCTCTTGAGCATCCCAGCCATGCCCTCTGGGATGCAGGCAGCGGGCACTCGGACCTGGCTGAGTTGCCACGCCCGACAGTCAGTGACTGTTAAGATCCAGGAGTTCCGTCCTCGTTACTTGTCAGGACATACAGAGTAGAGCCTGTGTTCCATATCGTGCTATTTTTCTTCTCATTTATATCTCTTACGCAAATCCCGGGGCACTTGTTCTCCCTCCCTGGTCACCGTCTGGCGTGGGGGACGCTGGGTGTTGGGCAGAAGGAGCGGGGCCACAGGGTTGGCTGGCAGAGCTGTTTACCAGACCAGTGGCAGAGTGCAGCCTCACCAAGAATTCTTTCTCTGAGCCCTTCAGCCTGGACAGGTCTCAAAGGCCTTGTTTTGAAAGCCTCTAGTTGAAGATTTCATTTCATCCTGTCTTTGGTGATAAACTTGCGCAAATGCTTCTCAGCAAGCACTGCAAAGAGCTGCTGCTGTGGGCCTGGGAATTGGCAGCTCGCAGGTAAGGGCTGATCTGCGCTGCCTGGGCTCAGGAGGGTCAGGCTGTCCTCTGGAGTCCTCCTGCTGCCCCTCCCCCGGCCTGGGTCAGGCAGCCTGAGCAGGCCTCTCTGCACGAGAATGCAGGTGGGGGGCCAGCAGGCAGAGTGGCTCCTGAAGACAAGAAGTCTGGTAGGAGAGGGACCAAAGCCATGCGAGACGACAGAGCCCTTCCTTCCTTCAGTGAGGTCGTTCGGAGGGTGTGAACACTTTCACATTCTCATTCACCAGTGGCTGCCTGGTGGTCAGATCCAAGGATGCTTCTCAGCTCTCTCTTCCAGGCTTCGGTCCTGCATTCGGCCCTTTGAAGCTCACCACTTCCTGGTGCTCTGCTTCCCTTCGTTCATCTCCAGCAAGGTCCTGCTGGTCCCCTCGCAGGAAGCTCTTCCTCTGCTCACCCTTTGAGAGTTGGCATTCCTTGGGGTCTGGCTCACCCCCTTTTATCCTCTACCCACACTTCCTCCCTGAATGGAGTCCTTTCCCTCTTGTGATTTTAACTACTAACTGGGTACTGATAATGCCAAACTCTCCGCCCTACCCTCCTTCCCCAGGCTCCAGACGAGCCTCTGCACCTGCCTCCCTAAACATGTTGCCTGGACACCCCATGGTCCTCTCAGCCAGGGCCCCTGTTCCTTCTGCAGGACATGGTGACCAGTGCCATGGCATGCTGCACATGCCCTGGTGCGGTTCCGATAAATATGAGGTGGACTGGTCGAGTGAGAGCATTCAAAAGAAAGCTGCTGTTTCCGTGAAAAATGAAATGGTTTGGGAAGACTTGATGAAGATGAATCTTCAAAAATTCTGCTATTTGGGCGTGATGGCGATAAAAGAATAGGGCAAAATTATAAAGTTCAGGAAAAGTTCTATACTCAGATTGCCCTACAAATGTCTAACTTCTTTCTTCTAAAGAGACAAAAACTATATATACAATGAATTGCAAGTGCAGTTTTTTCAGGAAAAAAAGTATGTAGAAATCCAGGTAGCATACTCTTGAAAAGATTTACATTTCAGAAAATAGTTAATGTGTATTTCTATAAGTTAAAAGAAATGTTTAGTTACACATGTATCTCTTCTGTGAGGTTCCCCTCGTTGGGCAGCTCCTAGAATGACTAACCAGCCACCTCTGCAAGCACATCCAATGAAAGGGTTTCTGTTATGGCATTTTTAAAAAATTTTAATATACTCTATTGATTATGCTATTACAGTGTCCCATTCTCCCCCATCACTCCCCTCCACCCTGCACACCCCCTCCCACCCACATTCTCCCCCTTTAGTTCATGTCCATGTGTCGTAAGTTCTTTAGCTTCTACTTTTCCCACACTATTCTTGCCCTCCCCCTGTCTATTTTCTACCCAACGTCTATGCTACTTATTCTCTGTACCTTTTCCCCCTCTCCTCCTCCTACTCCCCTGTTGCTAACCTTTCATGTGGTCTCCATTTCTGTGTTTCTGCTCCTATTCTGGTTGTTGGCTTAGTTTGCTTTTGTTTTAGGTGTGGTTGTTAATATCTGTGAGTTTGCTGTCATTTTACTGTCATATTTTTAATCTTCTTTTTCTTAGATAAGTCCCTTTAACATTTCATATAATACAGGCTTGGTGATGATGAACTCCTTTAACTTGACCTTATCTGAGAAGCACTTTATCTTCCCTTCCATTCTAAATGACAGCTTTGCTGGATAGAGCAATCTTGGATGTAGGTCCTTGACTTTCATGACTTGGAATACCTCTTTCCAGCCTCTTCTTGCCTGTAAGGTCTCTTTTGAGAAATCTGCTGACAGTCTGATTGGAACTCCTTTCTAGGTGACTGTGCCCTTATCCCTTGCTGCTTCTAGAATTCTCTCCTTCATTTTAATCTTGGCTAATGTAATTATGATGTGCCTTGGTGTGTTCCTCCTTGGGTCCAACTTCTTTGGGACTCTCTGAGCTTCCTGGACTTCCTGGAAGTCTATTTCCTTAGCCAGAATGGGAAAGTTCTCCTTTATTATTTGTTCAAATAGGTTTTCCACTTGTTGCTCTTCCTCTTCTCCTTCTGGTACCCCCATAATTCGGATGTTGGGACGTTTAAAGATGTCCTGGAGGTTCCTAAGCCTCTCTTCATTTTTTTTAATTCTTCTTTCTTCATTCTTTTCTGTTTGGTTGTTTCTTTCTTCTTTCTAGTCCACCCCATTGATTTGAGTCCCAGTTTTCCTCCATCACTTTTGGTTCCCTGTGCGTTTTCCTTCATTTCACTTATTGTAGCCTTCATTTGTTCATGTAATTTGCAACCAAAATCAACCAATTCTGTGAGCATCCTGATCACCAGTGCATCTGATAGATTAGCTATCTCTTGGTTGCTTAGATGAATTGGCTCTGGGACTTTGATCTGTTCTCCCATTTCAGCCATTTTTGGATTTTTTTTGGGGTGGGGAGTCTGGTTGTACCTGTTATGTAGTGAGGGGCGCGGCCTTAGGTGTTTACCAGGGCGGGGTAGCCCAGTCTCTGGGTTGTGACGCTGTATGTGGGGGCGGGGTCCAAGAGGGAACAATGGCGCTTGCTCCACTCTCTCTATTCCAGTCCCTTCCACCGCTTCCCCCAAGCAAATTGGGCCCTTCTGGTGCTGATTTCCATGTGGGTGGGCTTGTGTACGTTCTAGGACTCTGTGGGTCTCTCCAACGAACTCTCCTGTGAGGCTGGGAGTCTCTCCTGGCACCTCAACCCCCACAAGTGTTTTTAATCAGTGTTTTTAGGTTTTATTTCCCGGTGCTGGGCGCTGGGCCCTGGGTTGCAAGGTCTGTCTCACTCCCTGTTTTTGCCTGATTTATCTGCGCGCGAATGTGGGACTGCCTGGTCAGCCAGCTGCCTTGTGCAGCCTCACTGGGTCTGCCCATTGCCACCTGGTGCCCAGGGTCTGCTAGCCACCACCTGTATGCCTGGGATCTGCCACCCGCTGCCTACGCACCAGGGTCCAGCAACTGCCACTTTTTCCTGCCACAACTCTGCCCCTCTTACTGGTCTGGATAAATGGTTGTTGGACTTCCATACAGTTCAATTTTCTATCATTTCTGGTTGTTTTCTTGTTTCTAAACGTTTGTTGTCCTTAATTTTGGTTGTGTGAGGAGGCACAGCATGTCCACCTATGCCTCCATCTTGGCCAGACTGTTATACAGCATTTTTGAGACCTCACTCCATCAGATTGTTATGCAGCTTGATTGAATTAAACATGTGAAATACTCTAAAAACTATAAAAGACCGTTAGCGATCTCAACTCACATTGGGAGGGATGGAAATCAATGGGAGAATGATCACAGGTTGACACTGATCTGCTGGCATGTCTTAGAACAGGGGTGTCAAACTCACCTTCATTGGGGGCTACATCAGCCTCATGGTTGCCTTCAAAGGGCTGAAAGAATTTTAGGACCATATAAATGTAACTACTCCTTAACTGTGAAGGAGTCGATATTACATTCGGCCCTTTGAAGGCAACCATGAGACTGATATGGCCCCTGCTGAAAATGAGTTTGACACCCCTGTCTTAGAAGCAGAATTGTATTGCTGAAAATACCAATAGCCTTTGGTATCCACATCTCATTAGCCCTCTCACTTTATAAATCAGAAAGCTGAAGCCCCCAAAGGTTAAATAAGTCACTTACATGCAAGAAGTCCAGATAGCTAACTCTTTGTTCACTATCCCTCCATTTACACCATGCTGACTTAAGAGAAAACGTTTCCTTTAAAGTGAGAAAAACAAGCCCTTAAAAGTCCTAATTAGGTTCCAGTTAATGAAGGTTTGATAATAAGGGCTTTGCATCCTTAGGGTTGATTCCTTGGTTCCCTAGAGGGGTGTGGAGCTCCACTGTGGCGGGAGGCGCGCGTCAGTCTCCTGCAGTGGGGGCGCCGGTGTGGCCTTCGCACACCAGCTCAGTGGCCTGCTCGGCAGTTCCCATGTCTGTTCTCGCATGCCGACTGCCTGAGTGTGCCCTCACCAAGACCCATTGTTCCTCTGGGCTTTGGGCGTAGCCTGCTGTTGACTTGCTCTCTGATGCTGTGTTTGCCTCAGTTCATTCTGTCCACATTTTGGGTGGCAGTCCAAAAAAATGCATACCTTTTTTACCCTAGCCTCAATTAGAAGGGTGCTGTGAGCGGCCTCCGTAAGAAGGACCCATGTCACCCAGGGTACCCTTGAATGTAGAACAAATCTGCTAACCCAGAAGTGTCACCTTTCCCGGAAGTCAGTGCAACCACAATGACCTTCGGAATGAGTAAGGTGGAGGACCCCAGCATGGCACCTGTTTTCTGGGCCAACGACCCAGTGGTGTGGAGGTCACCATAATTTCAGAAATGCAGAGTAACCTGACCTTCAGCCCTCTGGGCCTCCTGGGCTGGCTTCAGTCCCTGGGGATCACCTTCTGGCAGTCCTGTCTGCTCACCCAAGGGTGCCGTCCAGCATCAGCCAGTTCTGTAGGTACTGCGGTGTCAGACAGACTGGGAAGCACTGCCTTCGAGGTCACATTACCTGCTCCAAATGTCTCCTTTACCTGGATCTCCAACCCAGTCTAAAGAGACTCTAGTTTAGTGAAATGATGCCCGTTTGTTCACTGCTCGAATCCAAATGCAGGTGCCAGTGCATTTTTTGTGCTTTTTGGCTCAGTGAATTGAGTAATGTCCCTTCCAAGTGGTTTCTTCCCATCTCGTTTTCTGCTGCCATGTTAACTCTAGAATTTAACACGTGCCGTTTTGTTTTATTTATTATAGCCTATGTCACTGCTGTTTCTTTAAAGGAAAGTCCCATAAAGGGACTTTCTGTGTTTATAGTCAAACTAACCTCAATGGTTTATAATCATATGCAAATCGGGGTGGGTAGCTGCAGAAGCCACAGCCCTGCTCAGCTCTTGCTGGGTGCCTCAGCCCTGCCCCGCCCACAAGCCTTGGGGCTGTGCAGAGCTCCCTGGCTCTCCATCCTTCTGCAGCCCCCTTCTAGGGAGGAGGATGCTGTTGCCTGTCTGTGATATGACATTCTTTCTTAGCCATTGCCTTCAGAAAGGATAGCAGGGAAGGGTAGCAGGGTGCCAAATAGAGCTCCCAAATGAAACCATCTTCGGAACGTTGGTTGTTTTCAGGAAAGCTCACCTGCACTTCCTGGGGCTTTCTCTCCGGCTGACCTCCCTCAGTCTGGTGATAGCATTTGGAGGCCACTCAGTGTGGGGCTTCTGAAGAAATGAGCCTGACGGGGGGCCTCTTCTGGGGTCCCCAGCAGGTGATCACAGGATGGGACTGGCTCCTAATATGACTTGCTGTGTTTAGAGAAAGTTGTAGAATAGGAAAATTTATTTTCATCTTCTTAGGCAAATTCCTCAAAAAAAAGGGTGCCTTTACTAAATTCTCAGCTGAGTCTTATATGATTTCTACCTGCCACAATTTTGAAGCTCAAACTTGAGGTCGTTTCTTTGAGAGGACTTGATTGTAAAGATACACTTGTTAATCGAAATAATTTTTAAGTACCTGGGATCCAAGCTGCTGTGGAATGCTGTTAAGGATGACCTTGGCCTACCCAGCTCTTGAGTCAGGGGTCTGCAGACTCTCTCTAAAGGGCCAGACAGTAAACATTTTAGGCTTTCTGGCCCCGGGGTCTGTCTCAAATACCCAACTCTGCTGTTGCAGTGTGAAAGCAGCCGGAGACAGACCAGCCAATGTGTGTGGCTGTGTGACAATAAAATGTTGAGGACGCTGAAACTTGAAATTCATAAAATTTTCATGTCACAGAATTTATTTTTTATTTATTTGGAAGTGTAAAAACCATTGTTAGATCATGGGCCATACAAAAGCAGGGTGAAGGCTGGCGTTGGCCTGTGGCCCGCTGTTTGCTGACCCCGCCTCAGTGACACTCAGCTCTGGTGCCCCGTCAGCTCCTCTCAGCTCACCCCCACTGCCCTGGGGAACCGGGCTGGGTAGTGGGGGACAGTTGTGCTCAGCCAGCTCTCAGGACAGTTTCGTGCAATTAAGCAAATTATTCCTCTGGCTAGTACCATGCTTAGCAGGTCCGACTGGAGGCCAGAAGAAAGGAATAAATCCGTTTAGCACCAGTTCCCTCGCTCCATCCACAGTCAGGTAGCTTTAATTAGCCTGAAGCAAAAACAGCAGTGACTGTAATTTCCCACCTCCGCTGGCAGCCTCTTTGCAGCCAGGTCTCCACTGACCCAGCCCCTCGCCTGTCCCGCTCTGGCGGTGCGGGCGCTGCCATCTTGTCAGGCGCACTGAAGGTGCGGACGGCTCCTGACAAAGCGGGGCTGAGTGGAAACTGTGGTGTCCCTCCCCTCCGCCCCTGTCGCTGTAGGTAGCAGTACGCTCTGTTGCATCACACATTTGCAAATTATAGTTAAGAATGTTTCTCTTCCTTCTCTCCAGTACAGTTGTGTTCAAGAAATGAGCATTCCAGCTCTTGGCTATTTAGTTTTTGTGTTGTGTGGTATTTGGTACAAGGTAAGGAAGATGGGCGTAATCGTCCTGTCTGGCTCCTCTTTGGTTCTTACCTTCTGTGCGTAATAGCTTTCAGGCACTGTTTGGGTTGGCCTCGCATGAACGGTCATACAGAAACCTAACCGAATGAAGCCTGAGGAGAACCCCCACAAGAACTGTGATGCTTCTTTTAAAGGTGGAGACAAACAGCACAGGAAGACTGCTACCAGAAATGCAGGACTTCTTCACTTAGAGTTTTCCATCTCGTTTATAAATAAGTCTACAGCCAAGACTGTGCCCCTTGGAGCCCCGCAGTCCCCAGGCTTTCTAGAATGGCCTTTGGATGGGAGGGGAGCAGCTGGAGCGGGGACACAGAGAAGCGGGGAGCACTGCCATCTTTCCCGTGAGGAAAACAGAGATGGACTCAGTGGTCACACTTTAGTACCACGTGGGATCAGCACAGACAATCCATGTTTATGCATCCTACAGCACGGACAGGAGACAGGATCGAAAACTTGACCTAGTTGTGTGTAAGTAGCACTAATTACAGCCACTAGTGTGAGCTGACCACTCTTTGTGGCTTGTTAACATGCGCATAAAAACTGACACGTGTCGTTAAGTTTCAGAGGGATTCTGCTGAGCAGCTTGTTGTTATAACCTCAACTCTTCGTGTACGCGCTCTTCCTTAAGGCACGTCACATAGTCACTTGCTCACAGTTTTCAAAAATTAGAAGAGCTGCGGGTGGTATTATCTGGAAGTTGTTAAAAATACAGACGCAGACGTGCTTGCAACCCTCACTGCACAGATATTCCTTGAGTCCCTGTTGGGTTTCAAATACTGCTCATAGTTCTGTGAAGGAGCCTTAGGCAGTGGAAGACAGACTTTCTACCCTAACGTTGCCCCGTGAATTTGGGAAGAACTCTGTGTACTTACAGGAAACTCCAATAAGATGAAACCGAGGGCCTACCTTGTCAGTTGAAGGGGCTGAAGGAATAGCAAACCTGGTGGTTCTTGGGTAGATGGACAAGTGGAAGAAGGCTCGCTTGGGGAGAGAAGCCCTGACTCACAGGTGATGGGAAGGGTACGACTGGGCGGAGAGCTGAAAGATGTGGGGTGCCGTCCCTGTTGAAATTTCAGGGATATACAGTCGTCCTTGATACCCACTGGGGATTGGTTCCCGGATACCCCGTGAATACCAGAACCTGCGGGGACGCACGTGCCTTACATAAAGTGGCGTAGAATAATACACACAGCCAGCCTTTCGTATCCACAGAGTCCCAGCCCTGGACTGAAAATATAGTTGATTGAATCTGTGAATGCAAAATGCATGGATTCGGAGGGACAACTGTATTTCTCCTCTGAGTTCTGCATCCACTGAGAAATAGACACACAAATCATACCGAGATGAAAATATTCTGGCTACTCCTGATAAAGTTGAATTAGAGAAGCAGCTTGAGCAGGTTCAGCGTTTTGCACAGTGCTTTGGAACAGCCCAGGAGAAATTAAAGTTATGGAAAGAAACTGATTAGAGGGATAGGAGGGGGCAGAAGGTAGCGAGGGCTGAGAGAGCACTAGGTGCCCTGCCCTCTGGTGTGGTGGCTGCCAGTGAGGATTGATAGCTGCTGCTTCTGCTCTGGGTCAGAATGGCCAGTACGGACCTTCAGCACAACCTTGGAGGCTGCTTTTGCTATGCCCTCAGAAAGGAAGCTGGGCTCCTACGGTGTCCCCAGAAGCTTCATTGTTTGCTTCCCGTTTTTTCTGCCTGCCTATACCCAGGCTCATTTGGTATAGGTAGGAAAAGCCCTCCTCACACCCTACCCTGCCCACCCTGCCTTCCTTAGCTTCCAGGAACCTTGAGAGTGAAACTCCATATCCTCCTGCCCAGAGGTCTGCACCGGGCTGCCCATCCACTCCCTCCCGCTCGGGGCTCCCTCGCTATTTGCACCCGTCACCCCTCTTGACCACCCTGTCACGTTGCCTTGTCATTTTCCGTTTGCACCCCCCCCCCCCCCGGTCTCCTTCTCTAGACTGAGTTCCTTAGGGGAAGGACAGTCTTTCCCTCTCCGAATCTCCAGCCCCCACACAGGGCTTGCCTTTGAGCAAGCATTTCAAGGTCTCTGCGCGGCTCTCTTTTTAAAGGTACGTGATGGGTGTGCTCTGGGAGTGGGACGGTAGCTCTAGAAGAGAGGTGTGTTTATATAAGAGAATTAAGTGCACGTTATGAATCAGAGAGGTTTCCTCCCCCTTTGAGTAAAAGGGTTGGGTGTCTGATTACTTGCCAGGGCATCCAGGGTTTAGAACAAGGTGTAATGAGGACTTTCTCGAGGTGGAGCTGCCTGGGCAGGTGCGAGGAGCCAGGAAGCTTCAGCAGCCCGGGGGGGCTGGCAGTGCTTCTGAAGCTCCTGAGCAGTCTGTGCTCACCACAGGCTGCAGACCAAGCTGCACCCCTCAGAGGCCCTGCCAGAGGGGGCTCTCTAGGAGGAAGCACAGAGACCCCCAGGGGGCTTCCCTGGAAAGGTGGGCAAGGCACCCAGTTCCCACACCTGCCTCTCAAAAAAATTCCCTTTGGGGTGAGCTAATAGGAGCTGCTGTCCCCACCGCCATGACAACATGGAAATGATTGGTACACCCTGGTGGGATCCCTCACCTAACGTGCCCTCTGGGAATTCTGATCAGGACCTGGTTTTGCTTCTATTGGAAATGATTCCACAAGGCAGGTTCTGGGTTAGTTGCTGCTGGGCCATCTGGGAAGAAAACTCACATCACAGTTCACAGTTGGAGTTGAGAGTGTGCCCAGATGACTCAAAGTTAAGTCCCTCGGGTTTCCAGAGGGCTCTCACGCTGACAAGGTGATGTGTAAGGAACCTCTGGGGGTCGGTCAGGGCAGTGGCTGGTACCCCTTGTTCCTCTCCAGGACACAAGCCTTCAGGTTAGTAGCTGTCACAGACAGAACAGATTTGGCTCTTCCGAGCCTGTCTTTCAGGTAACTGAACTCATGGTTAGAAAGCACTTGGGCTCTCCCCTTTTTATTTTTTTTTTCAGGGTCAATAATTAAAGTCCCAAAGTTATATGCTTTAAAGAAATAAGTGACACCCATTCATTTTAGCTTCTGGCAGACGTTCACCAGGATGATTTAAAGAAACACTTAACTCCAGAACGCTTCATTTCCTGAACCGCTAGTTCTTACCTGCTCCCTGTTCTCCAGCGTTTCAGGCAGGGCTCCAAACTGATCTCGGGAAACAGACTTGGGATGAGTTTCAGCCTCTGCCTCCTCTGGCTGGGCCTTTGTTCTTCTGTCGGAGTTCGCAAGCAGGGAAAACGTTGGGCTCTCCTCTTTGTATTCGCGGGACACTCTGCATGTCCCCGCACTGCCCCCAAGTCACACCCCACGTCACTCACGTGTGAGCCAGACTGCCACGTTAGAGACGGGGAACCCTTTGACGTTAGTGAGACCGGCATGGCGGAAAGGGCGCCCTTGCAGCCCATGCGCAGCTTTCCGCCATGACCGCCTCCTGGGGCAGGCCTGGCTGATTTCAGTTTCCTGGTTCAGTGAGCTGAGGGCTCTGCTTCTGTTCTGTTTGCTGTCTGTCTGAACCTCTGCTGCCACGTTCCCCAAAACGTGCTTTCACCTGTCGCTCAAGAACCTGCAGTCTCCAGTAAGGCTTCCATGAATATTCTGGGGCAAGATACAGGGTTGCTAGGTGTTAATTTTGCCAAACAAGGACATTTTCCTAAAAAGCCAGCTGCCATCTACTATCTCCATGATTTTATAACTGAAAACATTTTAGCACCAAAAAAAGGGAAAGATATAATTTCACAATATGGGATTGCCTTTTACTTTGTGCTTTATGGAAAACCTTTTTCTCATTTTGTTGATCTCGGACCAACCTTTGAAAACTGTTGACTCGCTCCATGGGATCCAAACGCCTCCTGGCTTTGGAGGCCCTCTGTCATGTGGTCCCTGTCTCCCAGCCGCCCCTGACCCTTCCTCCCTGCACCTTCCTCCCGCGCGCTTCCCTGCCTGGAGTAGCCTGGGCTGCCACTTGCTGCCCTTAGGCCCGCAGACCTTCTGCCTCCGGAAGCCTGCTGCCTCCGCCCTGCTCTCCTGCTCTGGGTGCTGGATGGCACACTTGGTAGGTTTGCACTTGCTTCATCTTGTAGTTTTGTTTCTCATTCCCCGCCTTCTCCCTCCCGCCTGCATTCTTGATCACCAGCTGGGCAGAAGGCAGAGTCCGCACTGCCCCTCCTTTCTCACCCATAAATCTGCGTGCTGGCGTGGAAGAGGCAGGCTGAAGGCTGTTCCCAGCTCTCCAGGTCACCAGGGCAGTGGGTGCTGAGGACACTCTGGCCGCCTTACAGTCTAGAACTTGAAGGGTTGGTCCTGCTATTTCTCAAGAAACGCCCACATTTTTAAGGAGTGGTAGTATTATAACAAGCTTGTGTTTTAACTTACACCGTTCCCATCTTTTAAATTATTTATTTATTTATTTTTAGAGAGAGGGGGAGGGAGAGAGAAAGACAGGGAGAGAAACATCAATACATGGTTGCCTTTCAGGCGCCCCCTACTAGGGACCAAGCCTACAACCCAGGCACGTGCCCTGACTGGGAATCAAACCAGAGACCCCTTGGTTCTCAGGCCGGCGCTCAGTCTACCAAGCCACGCCAGCCAGGGCACCATTCCCACTTTAAATGATTCATTGCAGACATTTTTTAACTAAGGAGAAGTGAAGCACCTTGACATTATTTTGTGACTTCAGAATATCCCTTTTGACCTACCTCCCTAAGACCCCACGTAGTTTCTGACTACCTGCCCGTACAAAGTGTACTGTGCTAGGTACTGGTGACAAAGGGGAAATTAGAACACGGTCCCAGCCCTCAGTGCCCCAGCCCTCAGGGTAGCGTAATACCTGGTGGAGGAAGTGGACACACGGAGAGGGGCCTGGACGGACGTGCTGAGTTTGGGCCGTGTGGAAGCGCTGTTCTGGCGGTTTACGTGACGCTGGCTATGTATGGAGGAGCCACCTTGGAAAGGTGATTAGGAGCAAGGTCAATTCTGTTTTGAAAATTTCTGCAAAATGCAAATTAGCAATTTGCTGTACGAAAATGCTAGAAATTCTGAAGATGAATTAGAAATTATTTAATTGCCCCTGGAATTGTGACCTCCCGTGGTCAAGGGAATCCATCCTGTGGAGGGACATGAGTGCAGGGTGGAAGGGCGACCACAGGGAGGGGGTCCCAGCAGGTCTCTCATCTGCTCATTGGTGGCCATCTTCCTAAAGATGATTCACAGGCTACAGGGTTTGAAGAACTCTGGAACAGGGAGCTGTTTCTGAGCTCTGAGAACCTGGGCTTGGCCATCAGACAGTTTGAAACTGATTTGCTACCATCACTTCCCTTCCGTAAATAACAAGGAGCTCTCCCCTTCCATTCCTGCCCCCCATGCCAGCCAAGTACGGGGCTTAGCCCTTTCTGCAAGCTTCCGGCCAGTTAAGCTCACAGTCTTGCCTGCTTCCCGGGCTGGCCTGCCGAACACAGTTCTGGGCTCAAGCGGAGGGGAGAAGAGTGCTGTCTGAGCCTGTCCCCTTCCCCCGCCTGTGGCTGTCCAGCTTCCTGGCCTGGATGCCTGACTCCTCGTGGCCGAGGACTTCTTGGTCCTTGCGGAGATCTGTCCTGTGTGCCTAGAGGCCTAGCTCTGAACTCCTCCTTGGCACATGCTTCTGCTCCACGCTGCATCAGGCCCAGGTCAACTCCCCTGTTGCCACCAGTGTCAAGTCAGTGAATAGTTACGGAGCGTGGACTCACGAGCACAGACCCTGCCCCAGACCGCCAGGGCTCGCACCGTCTGTCACATAGCTGTGCATCTTGAACTTTTCTGTGCCTCGGTTTCCTACGATGGTGAGTAAAATGAGATAACATGTTCTGAGGTAACAGTCGATAACACAGAAATATAACAGGGCCTATGGCATAGGGTCCTTGTTAGGTAATGAGTTGTACCCATCAAACACTTAGAACAGCGCCTGACATATAGCCAGCTGCCTATGAGAGGTAGATGAATGGCCAGGTGCCGAGAAAGGACCCATCTGTCCTCACAGAAGAGCCACCTCTGGCGGAGACTAACCCAGCCAGGCGTAGCACAGGGCTGGTGGCACCAGAAGAAAAAACTCTGCCTCCTGTGTGATATTTCAGATGGTCTGGACAGGGGAGGATGTGGAATGCAGGTGCAGGGGTGAGGAAGGGAGCGGCCCAGGCTGCTGAGTGTGTGCAGCGAGTGCGTCAGTAAGAGCTCAGACTGGCTCACGCCTAGAGCGTCAGGAGTTGGCACTGATTCAGTCACAGGGGACACCACGCAAGATCTGTGAGCAAGAGAGGGAAGGAGCGGGGGTTTCATACATCACCCTCCAGGTCCCTCAGATAGGAGCTGCAGAATGCTCCATTTGCATAAGTATACCGTGGTTTGAAGAACTCCTCCCCTAATGTTGTCCTAGGTCATTTTTAGTTTTTGCTGTTGTGTGTGGTGTGCTGTTCTGGCTGGTGTGGCTCAATGGATCGAGTGCTGGCCTGCGAACCACAGCTGGCCAGTTCACTTCCCAGTCAGGGCTCATGCCTGGGTTGTGGGCTGGGTCCCCAGTAGGGGGTGCACAAGGGGCAACCGCACATTGATGTTTCTCTCTCCCTTCCCCTTTCTAAAACGAAATAAATAAAATCTTTTTTAAAAAAATTGTAAAAAGAACTTAGAAATTAATAAGTAAGCCAAAAATAGCCATTGGTCACCCATCACTTAGCAAGAATGTTTTCAGAGCTTCTGATGCAAACTGGCAGATAACTTTCCCCAGCAGGGAACAGTACTGCGTCTCTGCCTCTCCCCGAAGTGGGAGTTTGAGGGTCTTATTTAATCTTTGTTAATGTGATAGGTTGGAAATGGTGTTTTATTAGTGTTTTGACTTGCATGTGTTTTGTTATTTGTGGGCTCAATCAACTCTTCAGTCCCCTACGACAGGGCAGATTTCATATACCATCATGATTAGGGGGTAGGGATACCTACCCCCTAAACTCTAGACCCTATCAGCTACATTTTTAGCCAGGGTTACTTTTTTCCCTAGTAAGGCATAATTCACACACAGTAAAATTCACTTTTTTTTTTTTTAGTGTACAGTTCTGCAAGCTATACATACTATGATGAAAACATAGAACAATTCTGTCCTACTGGAAAATTCCTGCAGGCCCCTTAGTAGTCAGCCCTCTCCTGTAGCCTCAGCCCCTGGCAGCTACTAATCTGTTTTCTCTGCCTGTAGTTTTTCCTTTTGCAGAATGATGTACAAGTGGGATCATAGTTGGTAGCCTTTGGAATCTAGCTTCTCCCACATAGCATCATGCCTCTGAGGTTCATCCCTGTGCTTGTGGCGTGAGGTCGTTCCCTTTACTGCAGAGTAGTAGTCCGTGGGAGAGACGGGCCGATTCGTTTATCCATTTTCCATCGGAAGGATACTTGGCTTGTTCCCAATTTTCGGAGATTATGAATAATGATGCTGTAAACATTGGCCTACAGGCTTTTGCGTAACCATTAAATTTTCATCCCACTTGGTTAAATATCTAGAAGGGGAGATTGCTGGGTTGTATGCCAAGTATATATTTAACTTTATGAAAAACTGCCAAAATGTTTCCAGAATGGCTAGACCACTCACCAGCAGTGTGGAGAACTCTAGTTCCTTCATGTGCTCACCAGCACTTCATATGGTCAATTGCACGCACGCACGTGTGTTCATTTTCGAATCATGCTAATAGGTGTGTAGTGGTATTTCATTGCGATTTTCATTTGTATTTCCCTAATGACTAATGACATTGAGGACCTCTTCGTGTGCATATTTGCGATCTGTGTATCTTTTCTGATGAAGTGTCTGGTTGCAGCTTTTGCCCATTTTTTTAATTGAGTTGTTTGGTTTCTTATTAGTGAGCATTGAGAGTTCTTTTCATATTCTGGTCATAAATCCTCTATCAGACCTGTGATTTGCAAATATTTTCCTTTAGACTTTGGCCTGTCTTTCCATTCTCGGTTCTTCGTTCTCTCTGGCTTGTCTTTTCATCCTCTTTTGAAGAGCAAATTTTTAAACTTTGATGAAGTCCAATTTATCAAATATTTTTTTATGGATTGTGCTTTTGGCTAAAAAATCTTAGACTAACCCAAGGTCATAAAGATTTTCTCTTCTGTTTTCTTCCAGAAGTTTTATGGTTTTAGGATTTACATTTAGGTTCTCCCTTCCTTTTTAAACACTTTTTTCCTAGGCCCAGAAGTTTCTTTTGGAAAACAGTTCCAATCACAGAGACAGACCCACCTGAGGAGATGCAGGGTGGAGTCGGTCCCGGGAGCCTTGCCAGGCACAGTGCCCTCCAGGAGCCCTCTGAAAGGGGTTGTCGGCATCGGCAGCTGCCCCAGGAACGGCTTTTAACCAGATACGAGGTTGCACTGGCTTAAGACTTGGCGTAAAAGTGAAGATTATCTCTCCCTGAAGGAGGGTGCTGATGATAAGAGAAAAACCGCTAAACTCTCTGGATTAATCCTTCCGACTGCTGTGCAGAGTCAGGGTGGAGAGTGGTGCCAAAGCACAGGACTTTGCTGGTTACATGCAAACACCCATGTCAGTGACTCACCCAATCGTGCTTTAATCTCGTAACTGAGAGGCTTTTAAAAATTATAGTCAACAAGGCAGCTTGCTCGTTATGACTGCCGTTGAAATTGGGTTTTCCTCAGAACAGCTGGAGTGTGATGTGGTGGGAAGAAAGCCTGAAGGGGGTGAGAGGCCAAGGACTGCTTGCCTGGGAAGGATGGGCAGCTAACGTTCGGTAGAAATCTGTGAAATGACCGACCGCAGCCAAGCTAAGTAGAGGCCTGCCATAGCCTATCCATGGGAAAGTGTGCTGCAGCACAAATATTCAGAGGACGGTGCTGACGGTCAGCTTGGTGTCGGTCACTGCACAGCACGTAGGCCGTGGCCCTGTCTCCCGGACTCGTGGCCCTCGTTGTGATCCACACTGGGCCCTGGGGGCTGGGACAGGACTCCTGGTTTAGGAAAGGGGAGCAGTGGACAGCCGGTTGGGGCAGGCAGGTTGGTCCAAGGACAGTGCAGGCAGAGCCAAGCAGGGGTTTGGGATGTGCCGGGATGGGCGGGGGGGGGGGGGGGGGGGGGGGGGGGGGGGGGGGGGGGGGGGGGGGGGGGGGGGGGGGGGGGGGGGGGGGGGGGGGGGGGGGGGGGGGCAGTTGGCGTGGCTGCGTCCTAGGAAGGGCTTGCCGCGTGACGTTGGGGACTGTAATCAGAGGTGTAACCAGGGCCACCCATGAAGAACCTTGTTTGCTTTGCACTGAAATATGAGTGTTTTGAATTCGACTTGGTACCAGGAAGGATTTTATATAGGGGAGAGATGGGATGGGACTTGCCATTTGGAAAGATCTCTCTGGTAGCTCTATAGAGAATGAACTGGAAGGGGTCAAGGGGAACATCAAGGAAGCCCATTGGACACCTACCATAGCAATCCTGGTGAGACCCGTTAAGCCCCTAATCTGAAGTCATACAGCTGACAGGAAGGCCCTGGTGAGAGAGGTACTGAGGGGGTGGAATCGGAATCCAAGCCGTGGGGGTGGGGAGGCGTCTGGCTCCTCCTGGGTTTTGCTAACCGAGAGAGTCCCCTGCACCCTGGGAGGAAGTCAGGCATCAGTGGAGGACCCTCTGGGCTTGGAATGTACTAGGGCCCCTTGGTGCAGGAACCGCGAGGCAGCCGTCCATGGAAGTCTGGTGCACCTCCGCTGCCCGGCCACCCGTCTTCCTCTGCTCCGGTTACGTGCGCTTCTCTGGAACCATCAGGAACAGGTGCACCTTCCAAAGTACAGCGAGTAGGGCCAGAAAGATAGAAAGACCAGTGCGGGGGCTGTGGTGAGCGCGCTCAGACCTTGTGAAGCAACAGGTGGCGCACCTGTCCCCCACCATGGGCCAGGATGTCAGAGGAGAGCTTCGGGCTCGGCCTGACACTGGAGGAAAGTGGCCACCATTAGCTCTGGTCTTGCCGGCTGCTCTCCTGCCTACCCTCCTTCCCTCTCTTCCCAGCGGAGCCCTCCTCACTTATTTAAAAAAAAAAAAAAAAAAAAAAGAGTGAATGCACTCCCAGTCCTTTTGAAACCCAACATGTCAGTGATAGATGAGGCAGTATTCTTTAACTTCAAAGGAGAAAAAGTGAGCGAGTGAATGTGGGCCAGGGGAGTTGAAAAGTCCAAGGGAATAGGAGACACATGGGGTGACCCTGCCATCAGGAGGAGCGGCCTCTGTCCCACCCCTGCTGGTGCCATGCAAAGGCACAGACAATACCACTTTTAATAAATCATGAAGGGTCCTGAATACCCGTTTTTGTCTGTTTTCAATGGGCCTTGGGCATATTGCTTAAGATATAGCCAGCCATTTGTGCTGGGTTCCCAGCTACTCAGAGTGCTCTCTCGACTATGTAATGGAGGCTTTGCATATGTGATTTTGGGGGAGATTTCTTCAGATTTCCATAGCTAGTCACAGTAAAGGTGACCTCATGGGTAGTGCGGGCCATTGTCACCCTTCACACACGCAGCCTTTGAGTGATGCTGAGCTTTGTGGAGTATCCATGCAGCACCTAATTCGATCACACATCTGACCCTTGGCTCTCTTTGGCACTGTCCCCCTCTCTGCGCTCAGTGTGCTGCTGGGGGCCTTGGTGCTGAACAGAGAGCTCTGGGCCATTTTTCCGACTTTCACAGTCCTGGGCCCCCTGGTGACTCTGGCACGGGGAGTGGCTGCTTGTTCTCATGAGGGTGTGCACGTGAAGATGCCTGTTGGATGCGCCCTTTAAAAGTCCCCTGCTTGTTTCCCCAGGGGAGTCTTGGAAAGCAAAGGGAAGAAGAACCTGGGGTCACTTAAGGGCTGGCGTGGTCATTTCCTTAACCGCCTGTGACTGCTAAGAGCCTGATTTTCTATAAAGAGGCACAGCAGTGTCCTTGGCATGTTATTGACAATAACACAGCTAGAATTTACTGAGCGCCCGCCTCTTGCCAAGCGCTTTCCATGTCGCCCACCTCATTCAGTCCTTACGCCTCACCCCATTTTTACAGATGAGGAGACTGAGACTGGGCCTGAGTAACCAGTTAAAAGTCACCTTACTGGAAGAGGCAAAATTAGGATAGAAACAGCCCTAATTCTGCTTAATTTTTAAATTTTTCTTGGTGGTGGTGGTGGTGGTTATAAAAAATGGGTCCAGTCTAATCCTAGGATAACTTTGAAGAGCTATTTTAAAATGCTGTTATGATTCCATTTATATAACATTCTTGAAATGACAAAATTGCACAGCTGGAGAACAGATCAGTGGCTGCTGAGAGTTCGGGCCGGTGGCGGCGAGGGAGGCGGCTGCAGGAGACCTTCGTGGTGAGGGAGCCGTCCTCTATCCGGACTGCAGTGGCGGTTACTCAGACCTACACGTACGACCAAGGGACAGGGGACTGGACACCACTGGGCCAGCGTTAGTTTCCTGGGTTTGATATTGTGTCATAGCTACGGAAGGTGTCACCTTTGGTACAAATTGGGTAAAGGGTGCATGGGAACTCTCTGTCCTATCTTTGCGATTTCTGTAGATCTGTAATGATCTCAAAACAAAAAGTGGGTCTTTTTGTTCCCTTGGGTGGGACGTAGGCATCGCACCGGGGGAAAGGCCAGGCCTCAGCTCAGGGGCTGCTGGCTCTCAGAAAGCAGTCCCCATCACACAGATGCAGGTGGCCTAGGAGGGAACACCACCCAGAAGACAGTCCAGGTGTCACCTCTGTCACACGTGACCTAAGGTTCTGCTGTCATGTGAGAAAGAACGCAGCTGAGTCAGGGCCCTGGGCTCCAGTTGTGGGGCTATCGTCGTGACTCCAGGACGAGCTTCACAACTTCCGTGGCCCCAGGTCCCGCGCAGACATTGGACCGGCACCAGCACTGCCCCTCTACCCCAGGAGGCTGCTGGGAACAGTGCGTGTGCTCAGCACAGGGGGTTTTCTTGAGTGAGCTCAACACACTTTGACAGTTGTCGTCACCATCATCAATATTACTTTATCTGTTCCCAGGTTGTACCCTTCACTCTACAGTCAGACCTGAGGACAGTGCACAGCCATTCTCATTTTTCTAGTTTTGGTCATCCATTCCTTCAACAGTTATTTCTTTTTATTGTATTTTTTTCTATTATCATTTAGTCTCCTAATACCTCCCTTTCCCCCCGCACTCCCCACACTGTTGCCCATGAGTCCTTTCTCCTTTTTGCTCAGTCCCTCCACGCCTTCACCTCCCTCCCCCACAGCTGTCAGCCTACCCTCCATCTATGAACCTGTTCCTGTTTCGCTTGTTAGTTCAGTTTGTTCATTGGAGTTCACATATGAGTGAGATCATATAGTGCTTACCTTTCTCCGACTGGCTTATTTCACTCAGCGTAATGTCCTCCAGGTCCATCCATGCTGTCGCCAAGGGTAAAACTTCCTTCTTTTTTATGTCTGAGTAGTATTCCATCCTGTAAATGTCCCATGGTTGTTTTAACAGTGACTTCTTGAGCACCTACTTTGCCGAAGACTCTGGTAGGTATTGGGGATATAGTGACGGACATGACTCGTGTGGTCTGTGCCCTTGGAGAACTCAAGGTCTCAGTTTTTCCTGTTACCCGCCACCTCCCATCTGTGTCTTTCAAATCCTCGCTGCTCTGGCAGACTCACCCCATGCCTCACCTCCCCACATGCAGATCCTTCTAGCAGATCCTTCTCTGAGCCCCAACTGCACGGCAGGCACTGGGTCACCAATGCCAGCCCCGCCAGCGGTTTCCCCTCCCGTCGTCTCCACTGCAGTGCTAAGCAGCACGCGGAACCGTGCCCAGCGGGGGCCCGCTCGCCCGCTGAATGTGAAACGGACAGCCACGGGGGCTGCGGGAGCACCTCTTCTGGCTTTTCCTTTTACACGTGAAGTCATGGATAAGGGCTCACGACTCAAGAAATGGAAAGTGGCTATATGAATCTCAGTCCACTTTTTCAATAGAATAATAATTGATTCTACATTAATCTTATTTTTTTGTTATTGCATTTTAAAATTCTTATTTTCTTCATGCCACCCGGTATTTTAACTAAGAGTAGGAAGCCCTTGGCTCTGGTACTAGTCTTATTACTAACTAGCCATGTGACTGAGCCCTGTGAACCAGAGGGCAGCTTTGCTACACTGGAGAAGCAGAGCCAGCCAGCCCTCTCTTTCTCACTTGCTGTCACGTGAGTGGGCTAACCAGGCAGCTCCAGTCTCCAAGCAGGGCGTTGAATCTGGCAGGTGCACCCAGGTGCCCACTTCCTCCAGTCCGGCTTCTCCACCTGAAACTAGGCAGGTCAGCTGTTCAGCCTCTCCACTGGACAGGAGGAGTGCCCACCTTGCTCTTCAGGAATGCCTGTGCCAGTGAGCCTGGGAAGGCTGACACCTGAATGCCACTTACTGCCTTTCGTCTGTTAGAATCCAGAGAGAGAAGTGAATTGTTGGAGCCCCCTGTTTGCGAGAGGAGAAATTGCAGGTGAGGCCAAGTTGGGATGATCAGACTTGAGTTACCTGGGTCTGGGCTCTGTTTCGGGGTCTACCAGGGCTGCCTGACCCCAAGGTGGGAGAGTTACTTCACTTCTCCGAGCCTCAGTTTCTGCACCTTTAACACAGAAGTAGTAGTACCTGTACACGTGGAGTCCTTGGCACTGTGTCTGGTTGAATATGGAACCTGTTATTCCTACTGCTTATTGCAGCGCCTGTATCACATAGAAAACCTGTATTTAATAAAGGCTTGTGAGGGATCACAAAGAGTAAGCAATTAGGATTTTTCTGCTGGGGCTTATAATCTGTGATAGTTAAACACACAGCTAGAGATGTTCCAACTTGAGGATAAATGAGAGCGTCGGACCGCGATGGAGGCCATTTTTCGTGTCCAGGCTGTCAGAAAGCAGCCCTCCGTTGTGCTCCAGCAGGTTGTTGCAGCCTGTCCTTTCCCGAGGAGAGGTTCACAGACAAGTTGATGCCAGTGCAGAGGTACCGGGCAGCCTCCACGTTGAGGCATCTGCCAACCCGGCAGGGCCTTGGAGCTTTTTCTGAGTGGCAAGCTGCACATAGGGCACAGCGGGCTCCATGCCTGCTGCCTTCAGAGACCGAGTCACAGGGAACACAGTGGGGCTGCCCCTCAGGAGAGGCCTCCAATCAGCATGGCTGCCGCCAGCGCTGCAGATGCTGGGGGGCCGTCCAAGCACGCAGGTGACACTCTGAAGCCTTGAGTCCTCCTGCTGAGTGCCGCAGTGGTCCTGCACGTAGAGAAGTGGCTTCCCAAATGGCAGCTAAGATGTGGAGCCCTTACGGTCATGGCAGTTCCTTAGGTTGTAGAGCGATCATGCCTGGAACTGTTGAGTCCCGTCCGCTCGTTCCAGTGTGTCGTCATCTTCTACATTTTGATCTCAGCTCATTATAAGGAAGAAACCCAGGCCTTGTTACTCCAGGAACATTCAGAGAATGTGTGCAATCACTAGGTACGGTTCTAGTGTGGTTTCCTGATTGAATTCTCACAACAGCCCTATGAAGGAGGTCCTACCATTGTCCCTGTTTTCCAGAGGAGGAAACTGAGGTACAAGGAGGTGCACTTACTTGCCTGGGGCTATACAACTAATAGGAAGTAAAGCCAAGATTCACAATCAGACAGCCCGGAAAGGCTGTGCCTGTACTTCTGTGTGGCCCCCCAGCATTGGAGGTTGCGGATAAGTGTGCCATTAGCATTTCCTTCCTAATGCGGGGGGGCTGCGTCCCCGGTGAGGGCGTCGCAGCAAAAGCACAAACTCTTGGGAGTGCCAGAAAGAGAACTTGCGCGGTCTGATGGGCAGAAGGTTAGACCGGAGGGTCCCCAAGGTCCCCGCAGAGGGTGAGAGCCTCTCACTGGCCCTGAGGCCCAGGGCCTCCAGAGAGATGGCACAGAGGCTGGAAGGAAAACAGGGTTCTGCTGGATGAAAATGTTCCCCTAAGGTTCCTGCAAAACTTACTGTTTAACATTTGACATTATGTCTAGCTTCTGAAGTGATTTTCAAGTATGTTTGGTTATCCAACAATTCTCTATTTACCAAGGCTGATTTTTCTGTTAGCAGGGCAAATAGAAATTCTGTTCATTTCCAACTAACCTCTTTAAATTTTTTTTGGTTTTTGCATTTCAACTTAGCTGTAAACTTCTTCCTATACTTTCTTTAAATTTCAGAATACCTACATGTTCTTTGGTTTTTACCATAATTAGAATGGTCTCTATTAGATTAAAATGTTGTTCCATAAAGAAAAAGGCTATTCAAATTATTTTAGATGAGAATAGGAACCTCAGGTAGCCCCAGATATGGGCCTTCCAGATATCCCTTCCAGATTGTTCTGAGCAGTTCAGATCAACAGGCATTTTGTGACTGGATGCGGGTGGACAGGAGATGCCGCTGAGCCCGCTGCTGCTAGTTGGAGCCAAGTTGCAGGAGCAGGGGAGTGGCTCAGACTGACTGCCCCAGAACCAGAAAGGGCCTTAGAGTGTGGTCCTGGCATATGTTGCCCAGACATTTGGCCCTGTCTGGGAGGAAGGAAGTAGAATTAGCATAGCTTCATGTCATGAACTTTGACACTTGCTCTTGGCTACATAGACAGCCTTACATAGTAGAATTAATTCTCAGCTGTCACTTTGTTCTCATTAAAACATCTTAAGATGTGAGCCCTGGTCCTTCTGAAATCCTCCGAGCTTCTGTTCTCACAGATTGAGCAGGGACATATTACAGTGCTCTCATCCAGTAAACCTAGAACATAGCTCACATTCATCCATAAAACAGGCCACAAGGATGACCACAGAGGAGCTGAGCTCCATTTGACAGATGGAAAGGCTAAGACCAGCAGAGCCCGCCGTGCAGTGGCAGGCCTGGAGCCGCTGGCCCCCAGCTTGGGTTTACATAACTCCAGCTCCTCAAGTCCCTGGAAACTGAGGCCAGTTCCCTTGAAGATCATTCTGTTCTCTCCTGTTTTTTCAAGAGCAGAGCCAGCTTGATTAGGGCTCTGAGGACTGTGAGACTACCCCATTTCCTCTCTTCGTGAACGGAGTGCCTGCCTTCACCACCATTGTTTAATCAGGCTGTGTTCAAACCTGCCTAGCTCTCAGGTTTACATATGTTTGGCTTGTATTTTGAAGACCCTTATTTTATTTATGTATACCCTTATCTGTCTCCAAAAAGGGTTTGAGAAAACTCCCAACAAAGGAAATGACTCATGAAATGAGTACAATAGAAAGAAGGACAATGAGAACAAGAAAAGGAGGCAGAAGTATCCTGCTTTGGGGGAAGGATTTTCATAGGTCATTTCTTATAACAAATCTCATTGGAAGTCAAGGGATACTTTTTCTAGCTCTCGTGTAAGGCTTGATATTGGGGACATTAAATGTTATAGTGGACAGATTTTACATTTATAGAGAATGAAGAAGGAGGTTTTATAAGGCTATTTCTTAAAACAAACTTTGGTGAAAATTGAAGGATGATTAAACAGCTTGAAGAAGGCAAGTGAGCTGGTGAACAAGCTCCTGTCACCCCCGGACGCGGCTTTCCTGTAGCCTCACTTGACTAGAGGAGAAGCTGAGAACGTCTCCTGGAGTGGGCAGCTGGCCTCTCACCAGGCTGCTGCGGACACGGTTCCCCTCTTCCCTGCAGCGTGTGGAACAGAAGCGCGAGGCAGACTCAGGCACCGGAGGCCCTGTGAGGTCTGCAGTGGGGAGAGTCATGTGGGGCAGGGCCCCACGCTTTGGAAAACAGATAGCTAACCACAGAGCTGGTATCTTCAAATGCAGAGGGACCCAGACGACATCTCTCCCCTCCTGGAGGGGCAGGTGTGTCCCCGCAGTTAGCGCTGTGGACGCAGCTTTGGGCGACTCCGGTCTCAGCAGTGGGTGTCTTGAGCCACAGAGCTCTGAGCGGAGAAGGGTCTGATCTGGTAGCGTACCAGCACAGTCACCCTCTTTGGCCATGAAAGTCTTCAGAACTGCTTCAGCTGTGAGTGGGAGGGGCAGATGGGTTGCAAGTCCCTGCCTCGGGACTGCCTGTGGCACATGCAGACCTGCTCACCATGCGTTGTGGTCCCTGTTGTCCCATCACCCAGAAACTGGAGGGGCAACAGCGTGGTGCCATGCCCAGGTAAGGCCCGCTCAGGACAGCTGGGGCAAGGGAACGCCTGTTCTGCTGAAGGAGACCCCGGGGTGGGGCGGGAGCGGTTTGGGTGGCTCCCAGCTGGTGATAGAGGCGAGCTGGTGCGGGGCAGTGGCCAGCGGAGCTCCGCGGCCCCAGCCTTGCTGCTGAGTGATGGAATAACCCTCAGAAGAGGAGGCGGCCTGACAGGCGGGCAGGAGAAGCCAGGCCTCTTCTCCCCAGGGACCGGCTAGTTGACTGAGGCAGCCTGAGAACAGACCAGCAAGCGTGGCCTCTGCGGCCCCTAACCGAGGAGAGCCTTCCCCGTGGGTCGACTATGGGTGTAGAGACAGGCGGTTTTCCTTCTAAGCAAGTGAAACCTCAGCATTGAAGAATCCTTGTCCTGCCATTTCTAACCTTAATGAGAATAGAACAAGCTTCTGGAACAGGGTGCGATGGAGTCAGGGGCAGTGGCCTTAAGTGAAAACACAGCTGCGGGGTTGACAGATGGGGCCGTGGGGAGGCGTCACCCAGGGGGAGCGGCCAGCCTCACCAGAGACTTTCCAACACCAGTGAATCGGGAACTCCATGCCGCACAGCACTGAGCTTGATGGGCCCCCGTGCCAGCAGATGGGTGTATTTTTCTTGAAAGACCAAGGTGCCAGAAAGCTCCATGATTACGTTACTGGAGCAAGGTTCTGTTTTGTGGTTTGTGAAGTTGAGCGTCAGGGCTGCAGGGTTCTCTTGCTCTTTCTCACTCTTATTTTTTCCAGGTCAGAACCAAAGCCTGGGGTGGGGAGGAAAATCCTGCTGAATGAGCAAGTTCTTTCTTAAAAAGCTCTCTCCAAGTCCAAAAAGACTTCAGTGGACTTAGGAGAAAGAAACTTAATACATTGCCATAGAATCGTTGTGAACCCAGTGAAAGCCAAGTCCACAGCATCTTTGTCTTATAAAAGAAAGCAAAGAGGAGATGGAAAAAAAGAAATAATGCGTAGGAAATCCAAACCAAACAAGGAAAACTAAAGAAGAAAAACTAAAGATCACCTCAGAGAATGTGAAGATTTCCTTCTAATAAGATTCTCAATTACAGACCCAGCCTCAGGTAGAAGTGACCTTTCTTGTCATAAATGGCATACCTGAGATGTTTGAACCAGGATGGGATCTGCCACTTGCAGCTTGAGAGAGAGTTGGACACCCTGCAAGACCAGTGGACTGTGCGGGGAAGAGGCAGCCCTGGAGCGGCTGGCGGCCTCCCAGGCTGGTCCTTGACCTGCGTTTGAACCTTGGTCCTAATAGCTAGCAGATTGGAGCAAGCTCACAGGCCTCCTGGAGAACCTGTGTTGGTTTGAACTCGAGCGCGCCTGGCCGCAGAACTGCCGCTCTCCTTTTACCAGCCACCTCTCTCAGGCCCCCTGGGAGGGGGGCTCAGAGCTGCTCTGAGGTCGCCCCTGTTCGGCCGTGGAGCAGCCTGCAGGCGCCATCCAGGCCATGGCCAGAGGCCTGGTTGCCCATCAGGGGTCACCTTGGTGCTTTTGTGGACAAGACAGGCAACTCCTAAACTTCTTAATGCATTTTTTGCCTATCCGAGGTCAGGCCAGGTGTTTTCAAAAGCAGCAGCAGCTCTGAGCTGGGGCCTTCCCTAGCTGGTGGGGCTCCGTGCCCGGAAGCCTGTGCGTCACATTCTCTGGGAGTGTGGCTGCTCGGGAAAGCCAGCCGTGTGCCTGAGCAGACTGAAGACCGGCATGCTTCCTGGCCCAGGGGAGTATCTGGCACACCGCCCTTAGCCACCCTTTCCTGTCCCGTCCCAGCCCTCGTTTTTGGTTAGCCTCATGAATGTGATCTGGCCCCTGTGGGCTGGCCACCTAAGTAAGGTCACATTTCCTTTAATAGTGACACTCAATGACTCCATGCACCCCTCTCCTTCTCAGCCTGGGACATTTGTTCTTCCCCTTAGGTTCACCTCGAGGGTCTTCCTCAAGCCGTGTCTGAGAACCCCGAGGAAGACTTGGTACTGACTCGGCCATACTTGTTGCTACCTGCTGGGAGGATGGCCCTCCTGCCTCTCTTGTCCCCACTCCCTCTCCCAGCCCAGAGGGACTGAAGGGAGGCCTCTGGTGGTCCTAGCAAACCCCAGCAGGGCCTAGACGGAGCATACCCACGGTGCACAGGGAAGGGCTCTGCTCCCCGAGGGTCTTATAGCCCCTTCGGCTCACCCACACTGCCGGTATCCCTGGGCCCCCCGGAGCAGGAGAGCTGGTCAGAAGTGGTCCCAACAGGAGTCTTACACTCCCGCTGCCCCGGCCTGCCCTCCTCTGTAAGCTGGTGTGAGCCCCCGAAAGTAGAAGGCTCTTCCCTTTCCTGCCCAAGGGGGTGGCCTGTCCTGTGTCCCGAGGAGAGCCTTTCCTCTGACCAGACCCACCTGAAGGCCTCCTTGCTCTGCGGGGCCCTTCGCTGCCTTCCCGCCTCTCCCAGCCGCAGGACTGCCGTGGCGGCAGAGCGGGCTGGTGGACAGGGCGAGCTCTTGTCCTGCTGGATGTAGCGCTGCCTCTGGGGAGGGAAAGAGAGACCTCATGATGTCTCAGATGGCTGTCATGCTGCAGGCCGACTTTGCAGGCTGAGCCTCTCCGTGGGTGGGTCCCTGCAGGCCTTGGTTAGAGCCGGCACCTCACAGACGCAGCCTGCGGCCTGCCTGTCTCCTTGCTGCATCTGGCTCTAGGACGTGCTCAGTGGCTGCAGTTGGTGAAGGGCTGAGTGTGCCTCTTCAAAGGCACTGGGAGGGGGGCAGGTGGGCCACCTGGGCACGAGAGAATTCGAGCCACTGCCTGTCATCTGGTGGCACAGTTACTGAATAGGGGCAGGTATGTGGCAAAATTTCTTCACTGACATAACAGGAGGAATGACAAACTCGGTGGTGAGATTGAATGACTGAAGATCTGTTCAGCCAGATCACAGTGTGCCACGGGGCACAGAAGCCTGCAGGGGGCGTGATTCTGTGTCTACATCAAATGTCTGGAGTTGTTAATAGGTGAACAAAGTGTTCTAAATCTCTTCTGTGCAGTTCAGTCCACCAACCTGCATTGGGCACCCGCTGTGACAGTGATAAGGGCACCAAGTGTTCTGGGTACCTGGTGAAGCTCCCCACCCCGAGCCCGTGGGCTCACTGGGGAGAGAGGCCCTGCCTCCAGTTACCAGGGGCATGAGGAACGAAAGACACATGTAGAAGCTCTAAGGATGTGTGGGGTCTTGCTGGGGTGGGCAGGAAGGCTCTCCGGGAGCAGTCTCAGTGAGAGGAAGGTCACGGTGTGAATGTGCACAGCACGGTCCAGTCATACTGTGAGCTACGCGTCGTCAGAGGGCTGTGCAGTGCTCTGCCGTGGGAGGAGGGTGGGGCGCCCTTTCCTGCCCAGCACACTTGTGTTTCTTCTTTAAGAGTCCTGTCTTCCACTCTGAGGTCCTCCTGGGTGGCACACCCTCCTCAGCGCATGCCCAGCCTGCGCATCTCCCCGCTGCAGTCCATGTGAGCATCTGACTCCCACAGAGCCCAGGCTGTGTTTAATTCATTTGGACATCTGACATATAGACAGCAGGAAGCCGTCACAGGTACTTAAAGAGGGAAGTCTCATCAGGCTTGTTTCAGAAAGGTGGCTTAGCTGGTTGTGGAGCATGAACTAGAAAAGAGCCAAGGGAGTGGGTGGACATTAGTATGTGTCACTGCCCTCAAGAGAAAGGATGTGCAATTATCAAACAAAGCGGTGGAGGGCCTGGAGGCTGGCAGAGGCCAGGCACGGCTTGATCTAGGCTCTGGCTCTGCTCGTCTGCCGGTCTGTTGAGCCAGCTTCCTCTGTGACTTGGCTTCTTTCTCAGGCTGTAAATAAGCTGCCTGCAGCAGTGCTGGTCCTGGTGCCCAGGAGCACCCAGCAGGCATCCCCTTACACGATGGGTCTCCTTTGGGTCACGCACCCATTCCCAAACCAGTCTCTGGGGCCAGGCAATGCAGATTGGCTTGAGTTTCTGTCAGTTACTGAAAGGTATATAATTATCTAGAATAGTCAGGTTCAGCCTTGGAGATTGGATCTGTGTCCTCCAGCAGTCCCTGGACTAGGGTGGAAGGGTGAATAGCAGAAAGAAACCAGGGTGTCGTTAGAAAGGAGGATGTGACTGCTAGATGAGCATCTGTGTCTGCCACCTGGGCCAGTTGTACTCATTCATTTATCTCTTAAAATTTCCACATGGTAGCCACCCACACACACCTACACACCTGTAGGGACGCACTTCGTAGATGGTTTACCTGGGGACATCATCTTCCCGGGCGAGTTTCAGACTGCTCATGGAGGACCCCCATGCCCACCCACACCCATCTCCAACTCTCCATTCTTTGATTTCTCCTCGGACCTTGTGATTAACTGTTGCATCTCCAGGGTCAGACATGGCGTATTCTCCGACCATAGCCTCCAGTCCCTTCCACTGCCTTACCCAGGGTTTCCCATGACTCCTGTTCTTGATCTCATGGTCACCTAGCCAGCTAGTATAGGCCAGTGGTCAGCAATGTGGACCACACTTCATCTCTACCACTGACTTGCTAATTTGGGCCAAATACTTAAATACCTCTGTAACACAGGGATAGGAAACAACCTCGCAGGCTGTTGGAAAGATGAAATAAAGTCACGTGTGAAAGTTGCTTAGGACAGAAGACATGCTCAATATCAGCTCCATACAAGACATCTGTCACCCAGACCCTTCCGTTCTCTTCCAGCAAGCCCCTTTCAGTTCCGTTTCCTGCCTCTCCCTTCTGCGAGTCCCTGGTTCATCTGTTGCCAATGTCATCTGTCCACTCTCCTGCCCCCTTAAACCTTATTCTTCCCTCACACCTTCCTGGCAAATTCTCAGCTTTGGACCGACTTAACTTTCTTCATGCCAGTGTCTAGAAGAAATCAGCTGGGCAGATGGTTGCCACACTAACCCCAGCCCTGTGGCCTCCACCGGCCCCCTATCACCCCCGGCAGTCCCCCTGCTCTCCCCTGCTCAGCTGGCTTCCCTCTTTTCTGAAGAAGCAGTTTCAGACTCCCACCACTTTCCTCTGACTTCCCCTCCTCCCTCACCAAATCCGCCATTGCTTGCAGATAGTTTCACCTCCAACTCTGAGAAACGAACAAAAATCAGACTGGAATGTTCCAAACCACCACCATCTGCCAAATCCACAGATCGGTCCGCATCCCTGTGAGCCTTCCCTACCCCTGCAGTGGGGACAGGGTGTCAGATTGTCATCTCAGACTCCTCGACTCTTCCCTTGTCTCCATCTTGCCTGTGTTTTCGGCCCCTCTCTCCGTAGGGCCTCCACCTCGGCGTCTGAACAAGTCTCGGTCATCTTAGAGCACACTCTCCTTCAGTGCCACGTCCCCCCGCCCTGCCCCTCCCCATGCCGCTCATCCCCATCCAGTTTTGCAGAAGAGTTGTATGCGCTCACGATCCCCTTTCCTTGCCTCCATTCGTTTGCAAACCCCTCACATCCAGCTATCCACCCCCACCACTCTGCTGGGAGTTTCTGTTGCTCCCTCCAGCAACCTCTGCATTTTGAGTGCTCGTTCCTCTCTTACTGGACCTCTTAGAACAATTTAATGCTGCTGACTGCTCCTTCCTTAAGACGCGTTCTCCCCTTGGCTCCTGTAACCTCATAACAGAAAAGTCCACGGCCACTCCTTCTCAGCCTCCATCGTCCAGCTTTTCCACGCTGCTCCTCTTAGGGTCTGTCCAAGACCCCATTCTTACTCTCCACACGCTCTCAGGACAGTCTCATCCACTCAGGGTTGCTCATGCAGCTGCCTGCTGGTTGTCCCCGCTAAGGTGACACCATGAAGTCAGCGCTCCCAAACTAAGCTCAGGCCCTCTTCCCAGACCTGCTGTCCCTCCTCCTGGCGGTGGCAGCACCGTCTAGCCCGCTGCCCAGGGCGAAGAGCTCCTCCCTCTCGCACTGACTCTGGAGCCAGGCCGTCACCAGGTCCTCTGATTCTGGTGAGGTGGAAAGAATATGGGTTTTGGTCGCAGTTCTTACTCTCATCGTGGTTTGGACAAATCACTTATCCTTTCTCAGCCTCAGGTGCCTCACCTGTAAAAAGAAAGCAGTGACACCTAATCCACATGGCTGTGTCAGGAGGAAGGAAATCCTTGACTGGCAGGCATTCAGTGACCGGAAGTTCTCTGTTCAGGACAGAGGAGCTCCCTTTCGTCCCCAGCCCCTCTGTGCCCCTCCCTGTTGCCACCTCTGCTCACGTGGCTTTTTTTTTTTTTTTAAATCAAATTTTTTAAGTTATATTTTATTGATTATGCTATTATGATTATCCCAATTTTTCCTCCTCTGCCCCCTCCACCCAGCACCTCCCATTCCCTTAGGCCACAGACAGCAAACCCAAAGCCCTCATGCAGAATCCGACCCTCCACCTTGTTTTATCCAACCAGCACCTTCATTCTACCCTGAGTCTGCGTTGAGCTCCTTGACCCTAGTTAAGGAGTAATTACATTTATACAGTCCTAAAATTACTTTCAGACAACCTCGAGGTTGAAGTCAACCTCGAGGCTGATGTAGCCCCTGATAAAAATGAGTTTTACAGCCCTGCCTTAGGCAATCCCCACACCATTGTTCCTTTCCAGGGGTCATGCATAGGTTCTTTGACTACTCCATTTACTGTACTGTATT
>PVKU01008323.1:0-75216 GCA_004027475.1 Anoura caudifer
TAGCATAGATGGTGGGTAGAAAATAGACAGGGGGAGGGCAAGAATAGTGTGGGAAATGTAGAAGCTAAAGAACTTATGACACATGGGCATGAACTAAAGGGGGGAATGTGGGTGGGAGGGGGTGTGCAGGGTGGAGGGTAATGAAGGGGGAAAATGGGACAACTGTAATAGCATAATCAATAAAATATAATTAAAAAAAAGAAAATAGAGAGCCACAGGAATTACAAATAGCATTTTACTTCAGCATTTCACAGGCGGTCACTTAAGAGTGCACTGAAAACCCCAATCTAGGGTAATTTAGCAATGATGTCAAGAAGGCATCACAGAGACATTCTAATTCACAATATTCTGAACCAAGTTACGGCAGGAATGGTTGATAACAGATGGTTTCACGCGGGTAGCTGTTCTTCCCAAGCCTCCACTCATTTAATCTTGCAGTGGTACCCAAAGTTTCTTTTAAAGAGAAGGGGGAGGTCGTGGGAGCGTCTCGGGAGTTTATGTCCCTTCCAAGGCGAGGAAAGTGCAGCAACCCCGTGAGAAGCGCATGAAGGCTGCAGTAGCCGGGCGAGCTTTGCAGGCAGCAGGTCGGACGGAGCGTGCGCGCGGAGTCCCCGCCGCCCCTCCCCAGCCGCGTCTGCCCCCGCGGGCCGCACTCACCCAGGCCGCGCCAGCCCAGCGCGCCGTCGCAGCTGTCCAGGACCGCACAGAGCTCACCCAGCAGCGTGGGCGGCAGGTCGAACAGGAGCGTGTGCACCGAGAGCGCGCCGCGGGCTCCGAAGCTGCCAGGCGCAGCCGCCCAGGCCATGGCTCTGCTCCGGACACCAGGGGCCAGGAGGAGAAGGGATGCAGAGCTCAGGCCTCTCTACAAGCCCGCGAGGAGCCGTTACACAACCGCGGAAATCTTGCTTCCACGATGTCGCCCAAGACGGCAGAACTCGCCGAGCCCAGGCCCTGCAAGGGGCGGGCCCGCATGACGCAAAGTGCCGCTCCGCACAGATGTCCCCGGGGACACCCGGCTAGGCCGTGGGGTCTCCCTACCTCTGCTGATTCCTTATTGTTGGTTCAAGTTTTGAAGTTTTTTCCATCCCTCTGCAATTGGGACGTGGCTGAAGAGACAAAGCAAACAGTGAAAGCTGGAGAAAGGCCAGAACTGCAGAACTAATGGAGAGTCGGGCTCCCTGGCATGACTCTCCCCTGGCATGGACGGATCTGAGACCTGTCATTACTTATTTTAAAAGTGTATTACTTTTCATCCTGTCACAAAGCCGATACATTGAGGAACACTTGGAAGTCCCAGAAAAAATGGAAAGAGAAAATAATCACGCATAGCCTTGCTCAGCTGAAGACAACCAACAACTACTCTAAACGTTTTGGCACATTTTCCTCCCAGCTTTCACTGAATTTAAAAGGTCAGTGTGTGTATATGAACTGATTATTGGAAAAGATGTACATAAATGCCAAGAACAGAAAAACAAGAGAGAACAAAGTAGAATAAAATTGTAGTAATTTTCTTCACGAGGCTGCCCCTTTCTCCATACTGTATTTGGTTTTTCTATGTTCTCTTCTGTCGGGGCTTTCCTGATGAAACATTGTTTGACTATTTTGGACTTCCTCAAAGGGCCTCACAGCTTCACAGTATCGCCCTTTTGTTTTCAACATGGAGTTGAAGTAAAACTGACTATTGTTTTGAAATCTTCTACTGCTTATGCTGTAACATCCCCCAGCAGGCATGATACAAAAGCTACTGACAAAAAGAGGGGATGCTTCGAAAGTGATGAGAAAAATCCCAGCCGTAATGACCATAAGAGTGGACAACGACCATTAACTGAAAAAATATCAACACCTACTTGAAACCTTTCACATTTGCAGTGTTTGGGAATGGCGCCCCCTAGAAATCAACAGCGATGATACATTATCATTTAGTATTGCCTGAATTTTTCAAGTTGTTCTCAGCTCAAGTATTACACAACATATTTTTTGAAAATTAGTAAAGGCGATACGGTTTGGGCAAGAGTTTCCATATCCCTTTGTTCAAATGGCTAAGATTTTATTGCCAATCTGTACATGCTTAAGAAACCCTATGCATCTCTCAAAGGGACTGCATGAATAAGGTGAGCAACGGAGGCAGGATAACATTATGTATTTGGTAGCTCTTGAATTGCTAGAACAGGGGAGCCACACCCAGACACACAGAGGAGCCAGGAGATCACTGTGAGTAAGAGAAACAGTCAGCAAGGCCTACTTTGCCAGATTTTCTAAGTTACAAAAAAAAAAAAAAAGAATTTTAGGTGAAAGCCCGATTAGTCATATGTGAAATCTATATAGGTTATGTGAAATGTCTTGTATTTTCACGGTGGATAGTATCAGACCATGCTCTCTTCCCCCCATTCCCTAGAACTGCCTCGGAATTTTGAATTCTGTATCATCAGATTCTATCACTCACTACTCTTCACTCTTACTGTCATCTTCTGCGCCCCACCTCAATTCTGTCTCCTCATTTTTAGACTATATAGCTCCTTGTTATTGTAATTCTCTCCAGTACTAATTCTATCTTAATTCTTGATGATTTAAAATATATGTAGAATAGATTATGATCTTTCCAATATCCTGCACTGAGTTCCTTGACTCCTCTCCTTCAGTGATCTTGTCCTCCACCCTATTTCAGCCACTTGTATGAACACCCATCCCCTAGAACTTGTCAGTATCAATAACTGACCCCAGCCATGCTTTCTGTATGAATCCACCCTCTGACCACACTGCCTGGCCTTGCAGTGCATTCCCTTTAGTACTCTGACCTCAACAACCCTTCCTTCTCACCAGAATATCAATCCAAACTCTTGTCCCATCCTCTTGAGGTCCTCATTTTTATCCTTATCCCTAACTCTACACTCAATCATTATAATCCCTCCTTTGCATATGCGCTCCATTTTCCTGCTCCTCTGTCACTTTGTTGAACTCTCTTGGCAAATCTACCATCCTAATTAAATCCACTCTTCCAAGTTTTGGCTTCGCACACATACACCTAAGTGTAGCCTGTGGGGAAGGAGGGGGAACCTTGTTAATTGGATTTAGTTTGGAATCAAAGCCGTGACTCTCAAGTGGGTCATTATGCTGCCAGGCAGTTACACTATGTGCCTTTAGTCCATTTACTCTTCTGGTCTCCTCAACAACTGTTTTATGCTTTCTCTGTTTTCAATTCCCATCATCTTCTCCCTAAACTTCATGCTCTGCTGCTGATGATCTTGAGAATATTTCTTGAGAATACTGATGCATTGGGAAAAATCTTCCACAGAATCTCACTACCACATCTACCTACCTGGCAGCATTTTTCCCAACCTACATTCTCCTGGCTTTTCCCATAGTTGAATTACCTAGGCTCCGATCTAAGTCCGATCCCTTCACTTGCGCACTGGGTCCTATCTCCTCTGTCCTACTCCAAGACATCAAGGACAGCAGTTCTCACTCTCTGCCATATGGTCAATTTCTCGATCTTCACTGATCAATCCGATCAGCATACAAATATGATGTTATTTCTTCTCACTTTAAGAAAAAGAAAAGCTTCTTTGATACCACTTTCTTCTATTAATGACCCCATTTCTCTGCTCTATTTTGTAGTAAAGTATTGAATATTCTTGCTATCTCCAATTTTTCTCCTCTTATCTTCTCTTAATCCCACTCTGATTAGATGACAACAGGTGCATTCAGGGTGGTATGGCTGTAGACTAAACCCACCTGAATTAGAACCCCCGCCCACCTTACTCCACTGAAATTGCTCTCTTCAGGGTCATCTATGTCCACATCATTGCTAAATATAATAGTTTTTAGTCCTCATCTTACTTGACCTATCAGTAATTTTTGACACAATTGATTATCACCTCCTTCTTGGACACTGTCTTCATTTGTCTTTCAGATTCTCAAATATTTTCACTTACTTCATTAGTCACTCCTCATCTTTCTTTGTTGTCCCTCCTCTTCTCCCTTAACTCTTAAGGTTGTAGTGCTGCAGTCCATGGTTCTCCTCTCTATTTACTCCCACTCCCTTGGTGATCTCAACCAGTGTTGAGGCTTTAAATAATGTTTATCTACTGAGGACTGCCGTGTATGCTTAACCCAGGCCTCTCTGTTGAACTCCAGACTCATGTCCAAACTTGAACTCTTAATCATGTTTCCCAAATCTAATTTTGCTCACATTTCTCCCTCTACATTACTCCATCCTTCCAGTTGCTCAAACCAAAAACTATAGTCACCCTTCTTAGCCTACATTCAATCCCACCAGCAAATCCTACTGATTCTATTCAGACTCTATTTAAAATCTGGCACTTTTCCCTACCTCCACTGCTGCCACCTCAGGTGTGAGTCATCATTACATCTTGGCTGTTTACTATAGTTGTCCCCTAACTACAAAGCAGCTTTCACTATTGCTTCCTACAAGCTTTCCTCAACGTTGCATTCAGGGTGATCCTTTTAAATCAAATTTGATTGTGTTCCTCCTCTGTTCAAAAGCTAACACTGGCTTCTAATTTCAGTCACAATAAAAGTAAAACTCTTTATACTGTCTGAATTCTCTCCCCCCTCCCCCTCTGCTCTGTTACCCTCGTTATTGTTTCTTTGTTCATTCTGCTTTAGCCACACTGTCTCCTTGCTGGTCCTTGAACACACCAGGTCAAGTCCCACATCAGAGCCTTTGTGCATGCTATTAGGTTGCCTGGTATACTCTTTCCACATGACAGAGTCTACCCTGACCTCCAACTTTAAAATTGCAGTGGTCTATGCACTGAGATTCAGGCTGGTGTGTGACTGAAATCGGCAATGATATAAGGCTTTGGGGGGACAGAGTCTCATGCAGACCTCTCAGTCTTTCTCTGGGCCTGCATAGGAGCATGTGGCAGTTCTGGCCACCTTTGGAACCCTTTTGCAACCACATTGGTTGCAACCACAATGGTTGATCTTCAACCATTGAAGATCATCAATGTTAGAATGAAACGAGCCCTGGGGACAGTCTAGTGGGAGAAAAAACCAGATTCGTGATGACATCATTAAGTGGCTCATTTGTTCTATGCCTGGAGACTGTTCTGCTTGTGGACTTACATGACATAAATTACCTTATTAAGCCAGTTTTTAAGCCAGGAATCTTGTTATATTCAGCCAACCACATCCTAACTGATATACTGAGCAGACATTTGGTAATAAATACTCCCTGATTTGTTGAGGGCCTGTAAAACCTCTGGGAAGGAAATGAAACTGTTGAAAACTATAGTTTAAATGTATACAACTATATCTGTGGGATGTGAGATGGGCCGAAAACTGGATTGCAGTGAGAGGCAACTGCACCCCTAAGGGAATAAATGTCCATGGAGAATGATTCTGACAGTGTGGTCAGAAGCAGTGTGAAGTTCTAGGTTCACCTGAGACTGCACTAGAATCCATGCAGACCCAGACCCTGCACTGTACCACCCTCCCACATGCATGCTTTCTGGCAGAGAGGGCTGTGCTTAAATCTCAAAACTATTTACTAAACTTGTAACCTAACCTTTTGCCATGGAATCCTCTCCAACTGTACCTTCTCCCCTCAAAAGTTGGACACTAGAAGAAGAGTTCTCAGTTGGAGAGAAGAGTGTAATGAACAACAAATATTAACAAATGGGGATGCCGAGGAAACCCTGAAGGCCTTGGTGACAATGGCACAGATATACAGCATTACTAGTGGCCAAGCCCCAGCTAAGCACAGGCATCAAAGCCTCAGAAATCTGAAAACAGGTGAGTCAGATAACAGCTCTTAGTATATATGAGACAACTATCTTGGTGCCAGCTATTTACCCAGCATCCCTAAGGATGAATGTTCAAAGGACACCCAGATGTGTGGGATGTAGAGATTCTGGTTTTGGATATAATTTTCAAACCAGAGATCACCATCCTATCCCATCTTTGAGCCTTTCTATAGCAGGTCATAGGTGCCTTGGAGTTCAGGGGTAGGGTAAAGATCAGTAATGGGATGAGAACATCTGTAGTGCACATTACTTGGTGTGTGTGTGTGTGTGTATATACACACACACACACACACACACACACACATTTATACTCCAGACCTCATTTAACCTTAGTTATATATATAACTAATTAGGATTCCATTGTCTTGTAACTCAACTATTTCCCATTTAAGATATCAAAACATTTTTCTAAAATCTATTATTTCACAACATGTTTTATACTAAAATTTTAATAATTATCCTTTTAGGGTTAATGGAAAATATTATTGGCAATTTTATTTCTTACCTTGTGTTTTCTGAAATTTTTCAAGTTAAATTGCATTGTTTCTATGATTAGAAAACTCTGAAGTATAGAAACTAATTTCTTCCAACACTTTTATGGTTGGGCCCATTTGATTATTTTCTTTTTAAATCATTTTTATGGATGTACCCCAATGTTCATAGCAGTGCAATTTACAATAGCCAAGTGCTGGAAATAGGCTAAGTGCCCATCAGTAAATGAGTGGATCAAAAAGCTGTGGTACATTTATACAATGGAATACTATGCAGCAGGAAGAAAGAAAGAGCTCCTACTCTTCGTGATAGCATAGATGGAACTGGAGAGTATTATGCAAAGTGAAGTAACCTAGGTGGTGAAAGAGAGCTACCATATGATCTCACTTATATGTGGAAACTAATCAACAAAACAAGTGAGAAAAATAGAACCAGAGACATGGAAATAAAGAACAAACTGACAGTGACCGGATGGGAGGGAGGAGGGGATAATGGGGAAAAGAAAGGGAAGGGTCATCAACGAACATGTATAAAGAACGCATGGACAAAGACCATGGTAGGGGGGACTGAATGTGGGAGGTGGGGGTGGGTAGGGCGGGGAGAGTTATGGGGGGGAAATGGGGACAATGGTAATTGAACAACAATAAAAAGTATGGCATTTTTTAATGTTAAAAAAACATTTTTATGGCCCTTTGCATGTCATGATGTGTTGCTATAATAACTTTTCCTTAGTCATCATTGACGTTTAAAGTCTGATTTTTATAATCAAATAATTTTAAGTCAAGGGCTTTCAGGCTAATTTCAATATTACCTAAGCTTTTAATTTTTTGAAGCCAACATTTATTTACTCCTAGAAGAACCCCAAACATGTGAAAGAATCTGAGAATATGGCAAAATTTTTTCTCTTTCAGTACAATATTTACTGAGATTGTTTGCAATTTGAGACAAGGAAAGGGCTCAGAGAGCTTAGTCCAATTCCTGCATTTTACAGATGACAAAACTGTTAATGGCTATAAGAAACTCTGGATACAATGTTTGTTGAAAAACTACTTGAAAAGTGTTTACAAAAGCAAATCTCATTGTCATATTATAAGCACAAATTTTGTATATTCCTTTTCAATGATTTAACTTTCTTTTCCTTGCTATTAAATAAATCTCCCAAATAAATCCTTTGTTAATTGGTTCAGGCTGACATAAAACACCACAGACTGTGTGGCTTCAACAACAGAAATGTATTTTTTCACAGTTTTGGAGGCTATAAGTCCAAAATCAAAGTGTCAGCAGGGTTCAATTTCTGGTGAGAGCTCTTCACCTTATGGCCTTTCCTTGGTTGGTACACAACAGAGGAAGGGAGAAGGAGATAGAAAGAAAGAGGAAAGAGAATGTACTCCTGTGTCTCTTCTTACAAGGGCACTAATCCTATCTGATCAGGGCCCTACCCTTATGACCTCATTTAACCTTAACCACTTCCTCAGAAGCCCCTTCAACAAAAACAGCCAAACCGAGATTAGAGCTTTAACATACAAATTTGGGGAGGGACACAAGCATTCAGACCATAAGAAACCCTCTGTACCTAAGTTCAAAAAATGATGTCATACTTCCTGGTGTCAGGGTGGACATCCTAAAAACACTTGGTAATTAATTATCCATGTTTTCTGGCCTTTCATAGTGGTCATGGTTCCTCTTGTTCTTCTTGTACTAAATTTATTTCATTGTTCTGAACTCTTGAAAGAAAAATTAAAGCCCAGATTTTAATCTTGGTAAATTCAACAAGTTTACATATGAAAATATTCAGCATATTTGAGTCTAAAATATTAGTAATTTTTCAGATCTAATAGCCTTTCCTCAGGGCTTATCCGGACAGTCCCATAGCATTAGTCCCTCATCACTCCGTCTTCCTTGAAATTTTACGTGTTTTCTGTGGTGATATTTAGTATCTTCTTCCTACATTCTTGATTGTTGTGTTTTCTTAGCTGACTCTTCTTCTGACTTGAACTATGTACCCGCAAGCTGAATTATTTTATTCCAGATCTTGGAGATCTCAAATGATGTCACTCTTTATCTATTATCTCTACATGGACCACTTTCTTATTTGTGTCCTCAGCCTTAACCTGCCCTATACATTCTCTTCTTAACTCCTAATTCAGGATTTATTGAATAATTTTATTTCTGTTTCTTGTTTTCATCTCAAATCAGTATTCCCCAAACTGATCATTGCCTATAAAATCAACTTCCTTGTTTCTGGCCACATAGACCAAGGGGACTCAGTAATTTTGACTGATTGGTTGATACATCTGGAAGAATTTACTGAGCACCTACTATGGTAGACATTGTGCTAGTCACCAAATCTTACTCTTCTGTAATGTTTAGAATATGTGTCTGGGTCTTTTCCAATTTATCTGTTCTAGTTATTTTATGTTTGGATTTTTTAAATATCTTCTGTCCAGTGAACCTATACTTATCATTTAAGACCAAAGTGAAAAGTCATCACTGATATTATGAGTACATTTCTATACCCCCAAAATACGTGTTTAAGTCCTAATCTCTGTGGCATAAATTGGATATTAAGGGTTTGCAGATGCAATCAAGTTAAGATGAGGTCACAATAGATTATGGTGGCTCCTAATCCTATGACTAGTGTCCATATAAAAAGAGGGATAATTTGGACACAGAGACAAAAGGAAGAAGTCCTAGTGATGATAAAGGCAGAAATTAGAGTGATGCAGCAACAAGTTAAGGAAGATCAAGAATTGCTGGCAACCTCTAGAAGCTATAAAAGAGGCATGCAACAGCTTATTCTAGCCTCTAGCCCTGCCGACACGTTGATTTTAGACCTCCAGAACTGTGAGAGAAGACATTTCTGTTGTTTTAGGCCATCCAGTTTATAGTAATTTGTTGTGGCAGCCCCAGCAAATTAAAATAGTTTGTGAAGCCATATATAATATCCCCCAAATTAATAATTTCTTTCTTGGTTCCATAACACTCAGTACTCTTTGTTGTGTTTTTATTTCCCTGGGAGCTTTGTGAGGGTTGGGGTGTAGTGGAGGAGTCATAGCCTTCTTCATGCCAATCATCATGCAAGGTACTATACCATCGTCTCAAAGTTTTATTGTTTTGTCTTTCACATTTAAATCCACCATCTATTTGGAATTCCATCTTTTGGAATTTAATTTGGAATTAAATCCACCATCTATTTGTAATTGGTAAGAGGTATAGGATCAAACTTTGCTAATGCAATGCAGTTTTTAGTCAGTAAAAAGATTGGTTGCCAGTTCAACTCCAATTTGTTTTATACAATAAATCCTATTGTTATGATTTTATATTAAAATGAATAGTATGCTTATAAACTGTAAAGTCATAAAATATAAGGTGTTTTTTGGCTTACTTTTATGGAAGTGAGGTTATTTCTTTTGACAAAAGCTTCCAATAACATACAGTTTAAGAATTTAGTTCCAGAATAGACTGTTCCAAAGCTATTCTGAGTTTCACTTACTAAGTTTTTGAGTATGATGGTTAGAGTAGAGACTGGGCAAATGTAAACTCATCAGCCCTGGCTGGTGCTGCTCAGTGGATTGAGTGCTGGTCTTGAGCCAAAATGTTGCAGGTTCAATCCCCAGTCAGGGCACATGCCTGGGTTGTGGGCTAGATCCCCAGTAGGGGGCACACAGGAGGCAACCACACATTTATGTTTCTCTCCCTCCGTTTCTCCTTCCTTTCCCTTCTCTCTAAAAGTAAAATAAATAAAATCTTTTAGAAAATGTAAACCCATCAAAAAAATCTCCCAGGGATCCTGGGATGACATGATTCTGGGTATGTCTACACCTCATCTTTGTACTGGAATGACAACAAATCACAAATACTCACTGATTCATTGAATTTGTTACCATCATTTCTTTTAAATTAATACAATATACTCTCTTTCCTCGTTTTGGTCTGGACACTCTCCAATGTGTTCTACTTTTGGTATGGCATACAGAAATCTGGCCTTTGTTTATCCAGCCTATTCTTTGCCTTCTGTACCCTACTCCCACTGGGCTTTGCCCCTCTTCCTCTTTTGCAGATATTAGTCCCCTGAGAATCTACCTACTTGTCTTCCAGAATTAAGCATTATCTCATTCAAAAAGCCTGATTTATAGGAAGCGCTCATTAAATTTAGGGATTAATATTATTATTAAAATAATGTAATTAAAAATGCATCCCCATGAAAAAGACACTTCTCCAAAGTGGATGTGCAGACTGCCAATAGACATATCAAAAATGCTCATTGTCATCAGAGAAATGCAAATTAAAATCACAATGAGGTATCATCTCATAACTATCAAAGTGGCTATCATCACTAAATCAATAAACGAGTGCTGGTGAGGATGTTGAGAAAAAGGAACCCTTATGCACTGTTTTTAGGAACACAAATTTGTGTGGCCACTATGGAAAACTGTGGATGTTCCTCAAAAAATTAAAAAATGGAACTGCCTTATGACCCAGTGATTCTGCTTCTGGTTATATATCCAAAGAAACCCAAAACCGAATTATAAAGACTATATGCACCCTTATGTTCATTGCAGCATTATTTACAATGGACAAGATATGGAAGCAGCCGAAGTGCCCATCAATAGATGAGTGGATGATAAAGTGGTGGTGCCTATGCAATGGAAATATTAGCCATAAAAAAAAGAATGACATCTTACATTTACAACAGCATGGATGGACCTAGAGGGTATTAAGGTAGGTGAAATGAGTCAGTCAAAGAAAGACAAATACAATATGATTCTACTTATATGTGGACTCTAATGAACAAAATAACAAGATAAAACAGACTCATAGACACAGATGATTCCAGAAGGGAGGAGAGTTGGGGAACTGGGTGAAAAAGGTGAAGGGATTAAGAAGTACAGATTGGTAGTTACAAAATAGTCACGTGGATGTAAAATACCACAGAGAATATAGTCAATAATACTGTAATAACTATGTATGGTGCCAAGTAGGTACTAGAAATATGAGAGGGGAACACTTTATAAAGTAGATGATTGCCTAACCACTATTGCCTTACACCCGAAACATATAAAATGATGTGAACTAAATAAAAAAAATAAAATTTGAAAAAGAACCAAGTAAAATTTTAATCTGAAATTCAAAAAAATGCATCCCCAGTGTGATTATTGAAGGAGTAAACCAAGTATCTGTCAAACGGAGGGACTGCTAGGACTTCGCTTTTAACGCTTTTAGTAACTCTCCACGCCAGAGGGTTTTAAAAAAGCTCGCCGAGGACAATCTAAGAGAGGTTTCACTTCAGAAGGCGCTAAGAATGTGCCGCGTGTTCCCTCCAACCCCAGCCTGAGCCACTGTTTCAGTCTGTTTAACTAGTTTTGAGGCGAGAGCGTGGATTGGCTAAAGCTTTTCTCTCCGCGGAAGCCGTTAGGCTCGTTCGCGCTGGGTTTCTTCATCCGGAAGTGGCCGACGGCCGTCGTGGTGCGTGTCGCCGTCCTCGTTCGGAGAGGTAGCTGGGGCTTCTGCTGCCAGCATGGCTAGCTCTGACCCCCGCTATCCCTGCTCCTCGATAGAGGACGACTTCAACTATGGCAGCAGCGTGGCCTCTGCCAGCGTGCACATCCGAATGGGTACGTCGTCTCCTCCTTCTGTCCTTCCACCCTCGGCCTCCCCGGTCGGTCCTGCTGCGCAGTCAGTCTCAGGAGGCGGGGCGCCCTCCCCGGCCAGTCTCCGAGGGAGAGCGCGGGTCTCCAGGGCTTCAGAGGGGAAGTCCTTTCTTCCTCCGCCGCCTCCTCTCCTGCGGCTCCGGGAAAGAGCGCCCTCCCCGCCGCCGGGGCTCGGAGGCACGTCCCGCTTTGGGCAGGCCTGCTAGCTGAGTGCTCAGGGACGGAAACGAGCCCATACTTCTTGAATCCTGTCGTCTTCGGTGTAGAAAGGGGCAGATGAAAACCTCAGCAGCCGTACCTTAGCATCTTTAAATTAAACGATGGTTATTTTTTCGGTGAAAATAAGTTTATTGTGTGATCATTTTAAGCACACTAGCACCGAGTTACCAGCTGGAATGTTTGTTCATTAGGGCGTGTGAACGCATTTTAATTTTCTATTTGTCTCCTTTGCTGGATTGTAAGATCTGTGAGGGATCTTGTCTCTTCTTTATTATTTTCTCTCTGCAGGACCTAGAACTCAACATAGGGTTGAGTATTACTGGGGCAGCTGTTGGAAATGGATGCTTTCTAAGTCAAAATACCATACTAGTTTTAACTTATATGCAATATCCAATGGGCTGAAATTATTCTGAATTTAAAATGCTCAGTTCCACTTAAGTGGAATTCATTGCCCGCAGTAGTTCAGCCAGTTGATTTCAGGAGCTGCCCCAGATTTTCATCGTGTCGGAGCAGTTGGGATTTGTTCTGGAAAGCTAGTTATGAAGCTCTGATGCACTAAGAATCTTGATTTCTAGTATCTATGTTTTTGATATTGAATTTTGGAATTATTTTGGCAAGTGAGGTCAGTTTTTTAAAAAATTAAACATTTTAAAAATTGTGGTAAAATATACATAACATTAAAAATTAACCGTCTTAACCATTTTTAAGGGTACTAAGTTTCAGCAGTGTTAAGCATATTCACATTGTGCAACCAACCTCCAGAACTTTTTCTTCTTGCGAAACTGTACACTCATCAAAGAATTGCCCATTTACCCCTTCTTCCCAGCCCTTGAACTACCTTTCTACATTTTGCTTCTCTGAATTTGACCATTCTAGACACCTCATATAAGTGGAATCATACAGTATTTGTCCTCTTGTGACTGTCTTGTTTAAATTGGCAAGTTTTCACAGTGCATCCCTGTCGCAGAATTTCCTTCCTTTTTAAGGCTAAATAATATTCTATTTTATGTATAAAACAAATTCATCTGTTGGTGGACATTTGGGTTTCTTCCACCTCATTATGAATAATACTGCTATAAACATAGGTATAAAAATATCTCTTTGGGACCCTGCTTTCATTTGTTTTGGATATATACCCCAAAGTGGAATTGCTACATCAAATATGTTTTGATAAAAAACTCTATTTTTCCATCAGAAAATCCCAGTTCTTCCTGTATCACTCCTTTACTTCTCACACAGAACACTTCTGACATTTCTGGTCACTAAATGTGTGGGGGTTTGGTTTTTTTTTTCTCTCCCCATACCAAACAATTCTTTGTGACACTATCTAGGTGTCCTACAATTTAACTCAGTTCTGACACTGCTTACCAGGAGACAGTATCAAATCCCACAGGTTAAGGGCTCAGTTCCACAAGGCTGCTCCCACTCCACTTCAGATGCCAGTCACAAGTAGTAGGACCCCAGGTTACCCACTGCTTTTGTCTGACTTGGCCACATATTGGAGATTCCCATGACCCCATCCTCAGATTTGAGAATTTGCTAGAGTGGCTCACAGAACTCAGGAAAACCCTTTTATTTTCCAATTTATCAAAGGATAGAGATGAACAGGCAGACGAAGAATACTTAGGTCAAGGTCTCTTGGGATGGTCCCAAGAGCAGAAGTTTCTGTCCCCATGGAGTTGGGATGTGTCATCCTGCCAGAGTGCTGGATGTGTTCACCAACCAAGAAGCTCTCTTAACCCTAAACCATTGGGATTTTATGTAGGTTTCCTTATGGAGCCATGATTGACCTTAAGTGAATTTTCATCCTTTCTTCTCAAAAAAAAAAAAAACAAACGGGGGCGGGGGTATTGGGTGGAAAATTCGAACTTCTAATCATGGCTTGTTGTTTGGTGACTGGCCCTTGTCCAGGAGCCATCCAGAAGCCAACCCAAGAGCCACTCAATAAACAAAGACACTCCTATCACCCAAGATATTACAAGGGACCAGCCGGTTTAGGAATAGGGGTCAAAAACCAAATATTAGAACAAAAGATGCACCTAGTGCTTTTATCACTTAGGAAATTATAAGTGTTTCAGGAACTCTGTGTCAGGAACCAGAGACAGACACAAGATATATTTTCTATTTTTTTATAATATGGTAATTCTATTTTTAATTTTTCAAGAAACAACCACACTGTTTTACAGAGGCACCATTTTATATTTTCACCAACATTGTGCAAGAGTCCAATTTCTCCACATCCTCACCAATACTTTTTTTCTAAGTAGCTTTCCAAATGGGTGTGAAGTATCTCATTGTGGTTTTGATTTGCATTTCCCTAATAATTAGTGATGTTGAACATCTTGTGTGGGCCTCATATACGTGTATGTACCATTTGTGTATCTTTGAAGAAATGTTTTTCAATTCCTTTGCCTATTTTGTTTTTTATAGACTTATTTTTTAAAGTGGTTTTAGTTCACAGCAAAATTAAGTGCGGAAAGTACAGAGTGTTCCTACATACCCCTGTAATGGGGTGCTGAGCTAGAGATCCCCCAAAATCCCCAAATCCCCACAGCTATCTCTTGGGGTGTGCAGGAAGTGGAGCAGGGCCTTTGAGAGCTACTTTGCATATTTGGAGAACTTGGCTGGTGTTTTAGTAATATTAAAAGCAATGCCTGCTTGGAGCAGGGGACAAGGGCGTGATTCTAACCCAAGATGCATGCATGTAGCTGGAGGGGCTTCCTGTGCCTGCGAATCCTAGTCAAGCTTGCCCAGACGGAGAAAGGCAGAAGAAACGCTGAAGAAACCAGAGTACTGGCAAGTGTAACTCGGTGTGGGAGGAGTTAGACAAGGGGTTACTGAGGGAGATCGGAGCCAGAGATTTAAACAGGCATGGCAGCACGCTGGGGCTTAACCATGCGGTTTGGGAGCTGAGAAGGAGCTCTCTCTTTTAGCTGTGCACTTTCTCTCGCAGCGATGCTTGAGCTCTGGACCATGGGGAAGGAGAGTAGGAGAACCATGAGAGGCTCTCTCTTTCTCACTCACTTCTTGACCATGCAGCTGGGGAGGGTGAAGCCTCTTGATGAAGTAGCAGCAGTGCAGGGTCTTGGCCTTGTGGTTCGAAAGAATGCAGAAGGTTTCCTGGGCCCTCCATGAGGATGCAGTTTTGGATTAAGAATGGGAGCTTAGCCAAGCTCCAGACTTCTATTTCTTTTCCTGAGATACGGTACCCTGACTGGCCTAGTTGGCAAGGGGAGGCAGGAGAGTGTGTGTGTGTGTGTGTGTGTGTGTGTGTGTGTGTGTGTGTGTTTTAAAGGGACCTTGGGATTTAATGGTGATATTCTGCCATTACTCAAACCTGTATAACTTTTGAATAAATAGTTCTTTTTCATAAGACTCTGGCATTGGGAGTTGGTCACCCTGGCAGCTGGCAAAAAGAACCTAGAGTAATAGAACCCACAGGGGGTCTCTGTAAAACCCCTGTCTCTACACACTCAAAGACTCCCCCACTATCAACAGCCTGCACCAGAGTAGTGTATTTGTTACAATGTATGAACCTGCACTGACACATCATTATTATCTGAAGTCCTGAGTTTACATTAGGGTTCATTCTTGGTATTGAATATTCTTTGGGTTTTGACAAAAATATGATAGCATATACCCACCATTACAGTATCATACAAATAATTCCACTATCTTAAAAATCCTCTGTGCTGTCCCTATTTGTCCCTCCTTTCTGCCAACCCTTGGCAACCAACTGATCTTTTTACTGTCTCCATAGTTTTGCCTTTTTCAGAATGTCATGCAGTTGGAATCCTGCAGTATGTGTAACCTTTTCAGATTGGCTTCTTTCCAGTTTAGATCTTTTCATTTCTTTTTCTCACCCAGTTGCTCTTGTGAGGACTTAGTACTGTGTTGAATAGAAGTGGCAAATGCAGGCATCCTTGTCTTGTTCCTGATCTTAGAGGAAAAGCTTTCAATTCTTTACTATTGAGTATGTCCTTTATTATGTTTAGGTAGTTTCCTTCTGTTCTCAATTTATTGAATGCTTTTGCATTGATTGAGATGATCATATGTTTTTCCCCCACCATTATGTTAATTTGGTATATTATGTTAATTAGTTTCTGTATGTTGAACCATCCTTGCATTCCAGGATTAAATCCCACTGGGCCATGGTGTGTAATCCTTTTAATCTGCTGTGAATTTTGCTTGCTAGTACTTTGATGAGAATTTTTCATCGATATTCATCAAGAACATTGGTCTATAGTTTTCCTGTACTGTCTTTGGCTTTTGTATTGGGGTAATGCTGTCTCAGAATGAATTCAGAAATGTTCCCTCCTCTTCAATTTTTTGGAAGAGTTGTAGGAGGATTGGTGTTAAAACTCAGTTTTTTAGTTTATGTTTTTTAAACCAATCAGACATTCTGAGGTTCTAACCAACCATAAAGTTGACATTGACAGTGTGACACATTAGACTAATTAAGAACTGGTATGGAAGTACTGGGAGTGGATAAGAACTCCTGGCTATCTCATGGATGCCAGCAGCCAGAATGAAAGTTTCTCCTAATTCCAGAAGTGATAAAGAAAGAGAATGAGTCAAAGAAGGACAGGAATAAAAAAAAATGGAAGCCATCTCAGGAAATTAAATTTCTGTAGAGGTGGAATCCGTGTGTGAATAGAAGGCATTCATTAGAATGATCTTGTTGAATCAAGGTACTATCAGTATACATTTAATAAATAAAAACTACATTTTTAATAAGCAGCTCCTTTTTTACTACATGTAAAGGCAGTAAGGAAATAAAAGGTTTGAAAGTCACAGTTGCTGTCCTAAAGGCATTAGGTAGGCCAGTAGCAAAAATAATCTGTGATAGCAACTTAATTAAATTCTAAAGTGCCAAGTCCAGATGGAGTTTAGAGAAGGAACTAAGAGCATTGAAACATGGAAATTACTGACAGTGTTATTTGAACACTCAAAGCTAGCATAACTTTGATTGTATGTGTAGATTATTCACAAAATGAGGGCAATAATCCCTTTTATTCTTATATATATTCCATTTCGCAGTGTGGCCTTGTTCTTCCATTGGGAAGTGAAATCTATTTCCCCATCCCGGGAATATAGGCTTGGCCATGTAACTTGCTTTGGTCAATGAGTCATTAATAAATGTGACATAAGCCCTGGCTGGTGTGCCTCAGTGGAACCAAGGGGTCGCCAGTTTGATTCCCAGTTGGTGCACATACCTGGGCGTGCCAGTCCCCAGTGAGGGGCACATGAGAGACACTGATGTTTCTCTCCCTCTCCTTCTCCCTCCCTCTCTCTAAGAAAGGGTTAATAAAATCTAAAAATAAATAAATAAATAAATCTGACATAAGGAACTTCTTGAGGTACTTGAACTTTGGAGTTCACCCTGTCCTATTATGGGAAATTTTCTGCCCACTGTGAGTAATCTTAGGCTAACTCTCTGGAAAAGAAAGACTATATGGGGAGCTATTTCAGCCATTGACCTAAGTGCCAGACAGTGAGGCCATCCTTGACTGGATGCCCCAGTAGAGCCAGCCCAGAGAGGACCCACCCAAACTAACCTAAAGGTTATGACCTAATTAATAACTTTTAAGAAAAACGAAAAAAAAAGAAAAAAAGAAAAAAGCTTGTGAACTGGAATAATCTAGGAAAGCTTCAAGAAGGAAGTGGAATCCCATTGGAGGGTTAGATTTAGATATATGAATGCTCAAAAATTTTCTAGTAATAGTATTGTCATTTGCCCTAGAATTACAATCCCTGAAATAATGTACACCTGGGCTTTACAAAAAACTAAGCTTCAGAACACTTCTCTAAAATAACATGATTCTTTGCAGTGAGGCTGGGGGACTAGAAACCAGATTTCATAATCCCTAAATTAGAGGTGTCAAACTCATTTTCACTGGGGGCCACATCAGCCTTGAGGTTGCCTTCAAAGGCCTGAATGTAGAGCTCCTTGCCCCTAGTTAAGGAGTAGTTACATTTATACAGTCCTAAAATTACATTCAACCCTTGGAAGGCAACTGAGAGGCTGATGTGGTGTCCCTTGTGAAAATGAGTTCAACACCCCTGCCCTAGATGAATTCTTTTTCTGTCTGTCTGCATATGTAGACTATTTTTAAACAAAAAATTAGTCTTATACTTGATTTACTTCTGTATGTCTCATATCACCATAACAATTCTGAACTAAATACCAGAAACTCAATAAACATTTGTTCATTCATGAGTATTTAAATTCTGCAAGAGCATTTTATTAACTTAGGAGCTCTGGTAATTAGGATAGTAACTAAACTGACTACATCTAAACTTTGTAATATTTGGCAGTCTGGTAGATCAGGAGTTGATGAACACTTTTTACAAAGGCCTAAATAGTAAATATTTTCAGCTTTATGGGGCCATAATGTCTATTGCAACTAGTCAGCTCTGCGATTATAGTGCAAAAGCAGCTGCAGCGGGAAACGGAAATGAGTGAATGTGGCGGTAGCCAATAAAAGTACTTACAAAATCAAGTAGTGGGCTGGATTTGGTTGGTCTGTGGGCCATAGTTTGCTGACTCTTGTGGCAGGAAAAATGCTATCTTGTTTTAGTTTGCATTTATTTAGCCATGTGAGTGAAGGTGAACATTTTCCTTCATTTATAAAAGTTTATTGGACTCTGTACTGATATTAGGGATATAGCAGTGATCAGTTAATATTTGAGTCTTCAGCAGTATTATTTGATTGGGGATAGGTAAGCAATTAAATAGAATATTAGCTATGGTAAGTTCTCTGAAGAAAACAAACAGGGATGGAATAGACCCCCAGGGTTTATAGTGGCAGCTCTTTTAAAGAATGTTCAGGGAAAGGAGGTGACAGTTGTGTGAGAAGGAGCTAGCTGGGTGTATTAGCTGTCTATTGCTTTATAGACTATGACCTCAAAATGTAGTATCTTAAAACAACAAATAGTTATTATCGCACACAGCTTCTGAGAATCGGGAATCTGTGACAGATTTGGCTACATAGTCTGTCTGGCTCAGGGTCTCTCATGAGATTCTGGTCAAGACGTGGGCTGGGGCTGCAATCGGCTAAAGGCTTGTCTGAGCTGGAGGATCAGCTACCAGGAAATCTAATGTGCCTGTTGACAGAAGAGCTCATTTCCTTGCCGCCTGATCCACTCCATGGGCTGCTTGACTGTCCTCAACATGGTGGCTGGCTTCCCCCAGAGCAGGTGATCCTTAAGAGTAATGAGGAAGCTGTAGGTTTTTATGACCTTGTCATGGTAACTATGCACATTGTCACATCTCCATTATTTTATCATTACAAGAAGGTCACTAAGTTCAGTCAACACTCAGTGGGAGGGGATTTATGCATCATCTTTTGAGGGTAGTGTCAAACAATTTTTAGGCATACTTTAAATGACTGCAGTTTTTCCTCTGGCCAAAAATTATTTATCTTTCTTTCACATGCAAGCCAGGACCCTCTCGAATAGTTTGGCATTAAGGAGACAATATTTGTACCCATATACCTAGCATCCAAAGTTAGGACAGGCATAATTTGGTGGTTTTTTGCCAATAAAATTATTCAGTAAACTTTGAAGGTATGCTGTCTTCTTACTAACATTCATTCCATTAGATAAAACATAAACTGTTACCTCTGCCTTGTTCTTTTTGTTAGAAATGAGTCACTTAAAGCAAATGTCAAAAATTGTGGACATATTTTAAACTACCATTCCATGTAAAGAAGATAAGAGCATTCTAGGCAGAAGAAACAGCAAGGGCAAAGGCCCAGAAGAAGGAAGACTTTGGCATGTTTGGGGAATAGAAAGATGGCTAATGTGGGTGAAGCATATGAGGAAAAGGAAGAGTGGTGTGAGGTGAGGTTGGATAGGTTCTGTATACCACCCCTGGCCTTACAGGGCCCATAAAAGCTTCTAAATTTTAAGTGTAAGGGAAACCATTGAAAATATTAAAGCAGGGAATCACAGGATATGGTTTATTTTACAAAAACGATCACTCTTACAACTGTGTGGAGCATAAATTAGGTGGGACTAGAGTGAAAGCGTGGGGACCAGTTAGGCTACTCCACTAGTCCAGGTCCAAGGTCACACAGACTTTGACTAGAGAGGTAGCAGAAAAAACCAAGAGGTGGATGTGTTCTACATTGCGGTTGGAAGCAGTAGTAGTTGTTAATGGATTGGGAAGAGGGAGGGGAATCAGATGACCCCTACATTTTCCTCTTCATGGGTGTTGGTGCTGGTTACTGAAGAGAAGACTGGGAGAAGGACAGAATTAAGTAGAAATGAAGTTATTTTGGCTGTGTTAAGTTCGAGATGTTAGAAGGAGAGAAATCAGGACTCAAAATAGAAATAGAAGATATTGCTGTTGGGCTTGTCTTTTCATACTGAATCTTTTATTTTTCCCTGTGATCTGTGTGTGCATATCCTTTGCCACTTTTTATATTAGTTATTCAAAATGGGTATCAAACGTTGCTTTTTCCTGGCATTTGATTTAACATCTCCCTGCACCTCCTTTTTTTTAATCCTCACCTGGGGATATACCTATTGATTCCAGAGAGGGGGGAAGGAAGAGAGAGAAGAGGGGAGAGAGAGAGAAAGATAGAGAGACATCAAAGTGAGAGAGAAACATCTATAGGTGGCCTCCCCTACGTGCCCCTCCTGGAGAGTGAACTCACAACTTAGGTATGTGCCCTGCCTGACCAGGAATTGAACCTCTGACCTTTTGGTTTATAGGACAATGTTCCAACCAACTGAGCCATAGCAGCCAAGGCAAGATCCCATTTTTAAAGAGTATAGAAAAAGCTGTGATCTGGAATATCTGCATAAGGATTATTTTGGCTAAGCACAGGTTTCTGCAAAATGTTTTTTAATTACAAAAGTAATACACATTTATTAGTGATATGTAAAAAACACAGCTTAGCAAAGAACTGAACATGAAAACCATCCTTAGTCATACTACCCAAAGAAAACTATTATTAATACCCTGGTATATATTCTTCCTTTTCTTTCCCCTGACTGTCAATATTCGCCTTTCATTAATTCCATATAAATTTATTTGGCTGAGTACTAGTGGTATGAATATGAATAAGACATTCTCCATAGTATTAGGGAGATTGTAGTCTTAATAGTCTAATGGGAGTGAAAGACAAGTGGGATTTATCAATTATAAAGTAAAATGATTAGGAGCATGTTTAGGGTCCCTTGGGAACATGAGGAAGAACATTTAATTTAGACTGGGGGAATGTGTCAGGCTGAATCTTGGAAGGTGATTAGCAGTTAGCTAAGAGAATGAGGGGAAGAAATATGTTATTATCAGTATACTTACATAGAGGAGGTGGGGACTGTTAATATTTTGTTTCTGAAGCTGGTGGTGAGTTGGGTGTTGAGTGTATTATTTATAGTATCTGTATAGCAGAAGACTTTAATAAGTACTTTTAAATCATTAGGCCTTGGAGTCATTCATGGATATTGATAAAATATTCTGAAAGTAAGAATTTCTTATTGTATAGAAATTAGAGGTGTAGGTACTATAAGTGAGAAATAAAAATAGGTGTGTGAAAGTAAGTTTATGTATTGTTTGCCTTTTAAGGAGAAGTTTTGTTTTAGGGAAACATTTGTACTGCTTGGAAATTGAAATTACTTTTTAAATTTATATGTAACTATATGCTTTCTACTCTTACATTTCAGTTTCAAGATAGAATCCTTTAAAAATACTGTGTTTTTAATCTTTTGTTTTGTTTTATGGTGCTGTTTACAATATACATTTAGTACTATCTTTTTATTTTGATGAAAACATTTACATTCTGGCCCATAAATTTTTTTAAGTTCATGCTTCTTAGAAGATAGTTACCATTACAGTTGTTTTTCTTTGGAAGCATCTTCTTTAAGTTTTAGTTACAGATTACATTATTTGGGTTAAGATTTAAGAAAGAATACATATAAAAAATTAATATTTATGAGAAGAAATTTGATCTTGCTTTTTTATGCTAAATGCTTAAGAAAATAATCATGTGTAAATTTTTTTTTTAGCCTTCCTAAGAAAAGTCTACACTATCCTTTCTCTGCAAGTTCTCTTAACTACCATGACATCTGCATTATTTTTATACTTTGAGTCTATACGGACATTTGTTCATGCAAGGTAAGATGATTCTAAATCACTTTCAGCCACTGCATATGATCAAAAGGGCATAAACAAAGTTTTTTTTTTTCTATTAACTTTTTATGTTTGAATGTAAAAAAGGTTCATTATTGACTCTTGTAAATAAGATTAGTTTTATTTTGGCAAATATGTTTTTCCAAATGGTTAGTTCTCTTTTCATTTTAATGCTGTTTTCTTTAGCTGTGCAAAAGCTTTTTATTTTGATGAGATCCCATTTGTTTATTCTTTCCTTTATATCCCTTGCTGTAGGGGACATATCAGTGAAAATATTGCTGCATAGGATATCTGAGATTTTCCTGCTTATGTTCTCTTCTAGGACTTTTATGGTATCATGACTTATATTTAAGTCTTTTATCCACCTTGAATTTATTTTTGTGTATGGTATAAGTTGATGATTGAATTTCATTTTTTTGTATGTAGCTGTCCAGCTTTCCTGACACCATTTGTTGAAGAGGCTATTTTTACTCCATTTTATGCTTCTGCCACCTTTGTTGAATATTAATTGACCATAGAGACTTGGTTTTATTTTGGGGCTTTCTATTCTGTTCCATTGGTCTATGTGTCTGTTCTTATGCCAGTACTAGGCTATTCTACAACATGGTGTTTACGTCTGAACTTTTTAGCTTACAGTTTTGTAGGGTTAAACCCTTATCTCCTGGAATAGTATTCAGAATTTTTACAGTATGCAGTTTTAAAGACTTAATTTTTTGTGCTTTTATTAGGTGTATGCCTTGTCCCCAAAGCCTAATAAAATGCTTGAAAAATAAAAGTATTTAATAAATGTGTATTTAATTTATCTTAGTGTTGGCTCATTACTAGGATAATTTCACTGAAAAGTTTTAAAAGGAGCTCCTTATGATTTATCCCAAAGTTGTTTAATATATGACCTCCAAAGTAATTATTTTCAAGGCTAAAATAGATTCTTTATTACAGGAAAGGTAAAATAAGGAATTAATATTTTCTTAGGAGTACACAATTTCTATCCTCCCTTCCCCTACAGGAGGAGAGTCTTGAATTGTTAGTTTGTGATTCGGGGAAAATTCTTTAATTTAAATTATAGCTACATAGCAAATACCCTAAAAAAGTAGTTAGGTATAAAATATGTTTATTATTTAATAGCTTTTCTTTGTCTTTTAGTTAAAATGCAGTATGCTAGTTGCAAAAAGTATTCAAATATGATAGAAATTCATGAAGTAAAAAGGAAAAATTTTCCCTTTGCATTGTGGGCTCTTTTCTTTGTCCGGCTGCTCCTCCCCATCTCATACTCCTCAAATTTCCCAGATGGAAAAATATTTTTTTTACTTTGGTGTGGATCCTTCCAGATTTTTTTTTGTACTTTCACAAACACATAAAATAGACATATGTTATTAAATTTGATAATACTATTTATGCTATTTTTTTAAACTTGAAACTACTTTTCATTTTGTCTTTCAGTCCTGCCTTAATTTTGGTGTTTGCCGTTGGATCTTTGGGTTTGATTTTTGCATTGACTTTAAACAGATATAAACATCCCCTTAACCTGTACTTGCTTTTTGGATTTGTGAGTACTTTGACAATTATCTGTCCCTTTAACATTTCTTACTGAGTTTTAAATTTATTTACTTACTCGAATGCTTATATGTATAATAGTAGCAGAAAATTAATGATATTTTTAAAAATTTGAATATTTTAGGAAATTTCCTGTAATCTCTTAGTCTGTAAATTTTTTAAGCTTTGTCAGTTTCAAAAGTTTTTTCTGTGTTATGATGTAGTGGAAAAAATAATGAATTGGAATCATTACCACCAAATACCTAGAATGTTTGCCACTATCTGGTTATGTGACATATGACAGGGCATGTACCTAAGTTTTCTCATATGTAAAATGAAAATATTAAAGTAGATTATCTCTGTGATACTTTCTACCCCTGATGGTCTGTGATTTTCTTGAGAAAAAATTATATTGTGGCCTTCATTTCATAGGCCTTAAATTGAAATCTTTATGCCTAATTCCTCAATATTATTTTTATCTTATCACACTGTTCTTTTAAAGGACCGTTTTGTTCAATTGATGTGTTTTACTAACTTTTTTCAAAATTATAGTTGGGAGAACTCAAGTTTAAGTCATGTTTGTTGAGATACTTATGAAAATTAAAATCCCAACTACTACTTATAAAAACTCAGCCTTAGAATATGACCAGAATGAGTTGGTAAGGCTCAAGTTATATATTTTTAAAATTATTTTTCCCATTCTCATATCCAGTGTGACTTGGGTTCCAACTTAAAAATTTATATCAAAACATTCCAAACTAATGTTAAGAATATTTATAGTCAAATAAGATTGAAATGCTGTTTATTAGATTAAACTGCCTTAAACTAAAGAAAGTTTATGAATTGTGATAAGTTTTTTGTTAATGTGATGAAATAAAAGCTCATGACTTTGGAAATTTCAGTTATAAGAAAGGTTATTCATTTAAATCTTACGTTCTTCTATTTGCCAGGTATCAATACTGTAACTCAAGTTATCGCTAGTAGCAGGGAGTTGATTTTAAGGATATAAGTAAGAACTTGGGAACCCACCAACCCACCCCATAAGGCTTCAAGGAGAAAAGGAACTAGAAGGAAGGTTCTAGAAATGATGCTGTTGTAGGATATTCAACAACAAGAGTTTGTGGTCTCCTCTCCCTTCTTCCATTACATTTCTTCTCTATCGTCCTAGTGCTTATACAGTTTTCCCCTCTGCTCTCTTTGGTTTTAACGTGGCTTATTGTGGGCTCTCATATGATTCATGAACATTTTAGCTTTAGCTCCTGCTACCATTCCCTGAGTTTAAGTTCTAAGTGAGAAAGAATCTGATTGGTATAGCTAATTAATGGCACAGGTCATGGCCAATATGAATTGACAGCCCCTGGGTTAGATGCCAACTCCTGTCCCAGTCAGCTGTCCTAAGATAGAAAGAGGAAGTACAAAAAGAAACAGCATCATGTAGAGTTCCTCTTCAACTCTACATATAGGCAGTCTGCTTTCAGAAAGACTCTTAATTGATTTCTATGTGGGACAACAGTATGGACCAGCATTTGCCCAGCAGGGAAGAGGACCCACTAGAAAAGCATAAGCCAAATGCTTATGGGCAAGATAGGGTCACTTACTGCTACAGCTGTTGATCATTTAGCTACAATTAGCTAAGAATGGTTTAACAAACAAGGAAGTATGTAAAATGCATTTCTAATTACTTAGAGACCTCTGATACTAGGTTATTTTGTCCTGCTCCACCAAAATAGGAAGGAGATGGATCTCACTTTGCCTTAGCAGTTGTGTATGTGTGTATGTGTATATGAAAGTGTGTATACACATTTAAAAAGGGGCATTATTTTGTGATGGTATGTTTTCCTAGTTTTACCTTTTCTCCTGTTTATACTGTTCTTTTTCCTTCTGATACTTGAGTATGGTAGGATTTATTACATTAAATCATGTCATAAATATCTAGAATGTTGCCCAGAAAAAATATTTCTATCATCTTTTGCTACTACTTCCCTGACACTATCAACAACAAACGTAACAAAATGTGTGAGTGGCATCATTGCCTCCACATTACAATTTCTAATACCATTTTTGCTCTGGTTCTAATGATTTCTTGATTTCAGCTAGCAAAGGTTTATAGGGAATACTTCTATGTATCATTATACAGCCACTGCTGTTACTTCTAGCTTGCTTTTATGATAAGGTTTATCAGATGGTTGATTAAAAAATCTAACTAGAGTAAGCATATAAAACAAGATACAGATATATAATTGAGGGGAAAAAGAAGCTAGAGGTTAAAGCTCAATATTCCTAAATCTTTTATTTAGTATCTGAGTTCAGCTACTTCTGACATGGCTTAACAAGATGGCTTATTTCTCTTTCATGTAAAAAATAGGAATGTTTAGTGGAGTTGTCAGGGGCCCAGGTACCTTCTATGGTTCAGCTATTCCTAGTGTGGTGTGTTAAAAGATGTGCACCACTGTCTCTGTATTCCATCCAGTTATGTTTAAAAATGAGATGAGGAAGGGGAAAACTTCTTTGTTTGCAGAAGTTGTACACATCTCTACTCACATGCTGTTGGCTAGAATATAGTCCTGTGGCCAGATTTAGCTGTAAAGGATACTGAAAAATGTCATGTTTATCTTAGCAAACTGTGCATGTGTCCACGTAAAAATTTTGTTACTAAGAAAGAGAGAATATTTTGAGACAGTTTTAAGAATCTGCCACACCAGAGTGCTCTCTATATACTTAATATTAAGAATTAGCAATTCAATATATTTAATATTCCTGAGTTTGAGTGAGATATTTAAGTTTTTATAAATGTCCACATGATTTACAATTTCATTTTTATTTATATTACACAGAGAAAATAGAATTTTCTGTGTTATTTCTATAATCTTTGTCTTATAGATATGAAAAATCTACTTAGAGTTTAAGGAGTGATGGGATCACAATTAGAATCTAAATATTCTCACTCAATATATTGAGGTCTCATTTTCATTATGGTGGGCTTATCTCTCCCATATACCTCAAAAGACTGCTCTGAAGCTAAAATGCGATCATGCATATGGAATCACATTGAACTATAAATTGGAACCATGTACATGACATAGTATAAATTTTGCATTAATTTATGTAATTTCAATTTTTTTTTAGACACTGTTGGAAGCTCTGACTGTGGCCTCTGTTGGTAAGCCATAATTATGCTTCTGTATGTTACACTTACTTTTTTTTAAATTTGTGAACTTTATTTTATTTTAATTTTTAAAATTTATTTCTTAAAGATTATATTTGCAGTACTTATTTTTAGAGATGGGGGAAGGTAGGGAGAAAGAGAGGGAGAGACACATCAATGTGTGGTTACCTCTCACTCACCCCCTGCTGGGGAACTGGCCTGCAACCCAGGTATGTGCCCTGACTTGGAATCGAAGTGGCGACCCTTTGGTTTGCAGGCTGGCACTCAATCCACCGAGCCACACCAGCCAGGACTACACTTACTTTTTAATGTAGATAAATATTCTGGGTAAAAAGATATTTGGGGCTAAATCTTAACATCATGGAGTATTATATTTCAAAAATATGGCATAGGATAAAGAATTTCTAAAATATAAGCAAAAATTAAATATTTAAACTTTCCATAGTTCACCTGAGCTTAGAGGAAGTGGAAAAGAATTAGAAAAACAATAGGAATGGAAAACAATATTCAGTTGTGTTCATCCATTTATAAAAATAAGACACCTATAGCTAATCTTTTCCCTAATTTAAAGGGATCTCAGAGGAGCTGATAACATGTTTGGAGTCATGTACTTTCATCATAGCTCAGCCTCTTAGATTGCCTGCATCAAACTATGCTTTATATTATATCCTCATATTTTATCAAAACACACAAAAACTAGTAATTTGTGTTTTATATTTGGTGTTAAATATGTGTTTGAAAGGAAGTGTCTGTTATAAGTACTCGATGTACCCTATGTAATGCCTCAAGTGAAATATTTCATGATTTGTTAACAATTTAAAACATACTGATTGTCTCAGAATGATTAATCTGGAGAATCAAAAGGGTCAGCTATTACTATCAGTAAATTGTTAATCCTTATGGTTAATATAGTAGTCTATTTTATCAGTACTTTTTAAATCTTTCTATGCCAGTTTATTCAATCTATATAATTCCACCTTTTCTAAATGAATCAGAATATAAGAAAATAATAACTACTAAAATAAATAGGATTGAAATTTCACACCACAGGAACTATTACTAATATTTACTTATTGTTAGCATTATTATGTATTATGTATTATTGATGTTATTATCAAGTCTAGCTCTGCCCTCCCTGACTCCCACCATTTGTAAGGGATATAGAATAGAGATTTACTTCATGGTTATTAGAACTGGGGTAGAAATACATAGGTGAGATAATCTGAGAACCTCATTTTCCTCATTATTATAATATCTTTTCACATAATCGTATACTGAAATTACTGACAAGGAGCAAAAGTGATTTCGTATTTTATCTTTCTGCATTCATCTTCCTAATCCTGTAATGGCATAAATAGAAGAATTCTAATAATTAGAGTAGAAAGAACTTGGATAATTAATCCCTGACAAATTAAAAATAACTTAAATGATTTTGGGTTCAAAGCAGTTAACTTCCTTTAAAGAGGTTATAATTTATCATTCTTTTAAAATGTTAAGCAGTTGCATTGCATTAGCCATAGTAAATCCAGAAGATCATTCTAAAATTATGGAAGTAAATTTGGTATACAATATACTCTGAGATACTGCAGATTTGGATATAAAGCAAATAGTGGTTGGTTTCTGTTCTCTGCAGGGTTGGTGAATGGCAAACAATGCCACATAGCCCTGATGTTTTTCTTGCCCAATTTCTTTGATTTGGGCTGATGAACTTGGTGCAATTAACCAGGTGATTGCTAGAACTGCTGTATGCTATCCAGGAATTCCCAGCCAGCCACAGTACCCAGAATCATCCCTATTGATATCTAAGCCATAATGGGCAATCACCACAGATAAAACTGCAGCTGGAACAGGGATTGGGTGAGAATCATTCCACCATATCCCTAAACTCCTAACTGGCTAGCTGTATGATCTCTAGTAATTTCTTTAATTTCATAATAATGTGACTTCCTTATTTTGTATTAATGAATATTTTGGAGCCTATTTATTGCATTATGGGTATGATTTTACTGTACCAATCAATATTCAAGGCTGAATAAGGAATCTTTTCATAATTGTTTTTATTGCCAAGTAGCACAGTTAAAAGCATTTCAATTAAGTCCCAGAAAAAGCTGTTTTACATTATGTTTATATGTTTAATCAGTATTTTTCAATTTTACAGTTACTTTGTATGACGTATATATTATTCTGCAAGCTTTTGTACTGACTACTGCAGTATTTCTTGGTTTGACTATGTATACTCTACAATCTAAGAAAGATTTCAGCAAATTTGGAGCAGGGTAAGTTACATATTCATAGCTATGATAGATACCTTTAATATTATAGATAGTTTTAAGAGAAATGCTATACTGTTAGCTTTGAATACTGTCTTTTAAAGTAGAGCGTAATGAAAAGTAATTTCTTTGAGTTTTAGGACCTGGCCCTACTCTCCCAGAACATACAAGGACATGAAAGTGGCTTTGAATCATTTCCTTTCCCTCTATCTTGAAAGGGAAGTAAATGCAAAAAAAAAAAAAAGAAAAATCAGGTTTCCTGATTTAAAGAACACAGGCTTGTATTCTTTATGAATGGTATGGAATTTACCTATATTATTTAGGTCTTTGTCTTAACATAAATGTCACCAAGAGTATCAACATCTTTGTGGTAAAAGCAAGAGTTTGGAGGTGTCTTCATGAACCTTAAAATCTTTTGATCATTTGATTAACCTGTATCTTTCTTCAAACTAATAGATACATGGAATGATCCTTTGTATATTATAATAATTGTACTTTGTTGCCCTCACTTGTTAAGAATGAATACTCTTTAAGCTCACCCTGGCTTCCTGTTGGCACATACTCAGGCAACCATTTTCTGTTCTTTTTCCTGTTACAACACTAAAAAGTTACAAAAGTATAGTCTTGCAAAACTTTCTTTTCTCCCCCTTTTTTTCCTGGTTATCCAGATTACCAGAAATCTCTGCTGGGATAAAATATAATTGATTAGACAACACTGATAATTGTGCAAGATGCATGTAGTTTTATTAAAATGGAGTTTGATTTAGGGGCAGGTAGCATTTTTTAACTCTTATTTGGTGGGGAGGTGTTTCATACATATTTGTGGCTCTATATGATGAAAGATTTGCTCTTTGCTTCTTCCTATCCCAGTCTCTAACTGCCCCCCTTCTTCCCCATTCATTCTACTATAGTCTCTAGAACTCCTTTCTGGTATTGGGTTGGCCAAAAAGTCTGCATTTTTTTCCTGTAAATTAAAAGGCACATTAAAAAAATAAATATAATACAAATAATAAAAAACAATTAAAATAAAATAAACTTGAACAATTAAAATAAAATAAAATAAAAGACACATTTTTCATTTTTACCAATAACTTTATTGATTTGGATATTTTGAGCATGTCAGTTATCTCCCACAAGGTATAATGTTGATTGTTCTCAATGTCTCGATTTGACTGCTATCAACTTCAACTGGTCTACCCCACCGTGGAGCTTTGTCCAACAAGAAATCTCCAGCATGAAACTTCACAAACCACTTTTGACACATTCGATCAGTCACAGCACCTTTTCCATACACTGTATAAATCTTTTTTTTTTTTTGCATTTCAGTAGTGTTTTTACCTTTCTTGAAATAATAAAGCATAATATACTGAAAATGTTGCATATTTTCTTCCATCTTCAATATTAAAATGGCTACACAAAAATTCACCAGTTTTGATGGTTTTTTTTAAATGCATGCTGATATGACAGCTGTCACAGTACAATCTAACAAAATTGTTCTAGTGAAGTTAAAGACAACTAAGCATTACTAGAGCTATCTTACAGAAAAAACAAACAAACAGATTTTTCCATAAGATGGAGAATCCATAAGTTGGGTAGAATTTTTTGGCCAACCCAAGAAATAATCTCCCCTGTATTTCAGTCTCTTCATAATATATTCTTTCTTCTTACTTATCTCAGATGAAACTTGATTCCTCTCTCAGAACTATTCTCTAGCTGTTCATTCTCCAACTCAGTGGTGGGGGTTAGTGTTGAAAACTGCTTCCGTTCCCTGGTGTCACTTTTCATTATTCCTTCAGCATAATAGAAATTCATTACTTTAAGGCTTATGCTTTCTGGTGATATACTTCCTACCTTTCCTTGTTACTGTCATTGATCCCCTTTTTGGTCAAGCCTCCCTCTTTTTTTAAAGACCTTAGCATCAAACTACATGTTAGGCCCATCCACCAGCTTTGCCTCTCAGTATCTCTGTACCTCTTCTGCTGCAGCAACTTTCATTTCCCTGCCATTGCCACTTTGTGGACCTTGCCATCCCTATGGATTGTTCCGTTGGTGAAGTCTTCAGTGCCAGTGTCCCACCTTCTTTCTTCAGCCTTCTATCCTTCTAGCTCTCTCATTTCTTTATTTCCATAACACCATTCTGTGGTGCCTGTTCTTCAGCTACTTTTATTGTCATAATAAACTGTCCTTCATCTCAGACCTAGGAGTCTCATGTGTTCTATTAGCATCCACGAAATTGTGCCAGGCTAACTCATCAGCTTCTAAGGTAAAATCTCAGATGATCTGTCGTTCTTAATCTCACCTTCCCATACTTCTTGGTGCAGAAGCTCTGGAGTTTCCCCAGGGTTTAAATATGAAAAAGCAAGTCCTGATTCCCTTTCAATCTTGAAGGATCTATGCTATGAGGTGGTAAGATACTTCATTCTAACTTAGGTATCCTGACAAGTTTTGTGGCCATTTCACCAAGAGAGCTGAGGACTGGAATCTCACCATACCCTCAGTTCACTACACTTATAATACATATATTTAATTTACTTAGTTCTGTTGTTAAAGAACATGTTTTATATGATTTTAGTCCTTTTGCATCTTTACTAAGATTCATTTTATAGTATTTGGGTTAATATCCTTTGTGTACTAGAAGATGTATATTTTGCTGTTGAATGATTGAAAAATGTCAGATAGGTCAAATTGCTTGATAGTATTGTTCAAGTCTTCTGTATGCTTACTTATTTTCTGCCTACTTATTCTATCAATGTAAAAGTGGTACTGAATTCTCCAGCTGTAGGTGTGGACTGGTTATTTTCTCCTATCAGTTCTACGACTACTTCATGTTATTTTACACACTCTCTTTTTAGATGCATAAACATTGAGGACTGTTATGTCCTTTTTGTATATGCGTCTTAGCATTTCACAGATGTTAATGCTTATTAAGTAACCTAACACTGGGCTCCCATGGGCATAACCTCTGCACAGTGTCAATGCAAAGAAACCATCAGCCAAGTTTAATTTTAACTAAGTCCACAGTTCTTTAAATTTTTTTATTATTGTTCAATTATAGTTGTCCCTATTTTCTCCCATTACTCTCCCCTGCCCTGCCCACTGCCTCTTCATACATTACTCCTCCCCCTAGCTTTGTCCTTGTCCATGGGCCCTTTATACATGTTCCTTGACTTGACCCTTCCCCTTCTTTTCCCCCATTTTTCACCTCCTGCTTCCCCCCACCCCGTCACTGTCAGTTTGTTTTTCCTTTTAAAGACCCCTTCATCATTATGAAGGGGCTATCTCTGTTAATGTCCTTGCCCTAAAATCTACTTTGTTAATGTAGCTACCCTGGCTTCCTTTTGATTGTGTTAGCATGGTATATCTTTTTGTTTGTCCTATCTGTTTCTTGATTCTTTTTTCCTCTTCTATCCTTTTGGATTGATTCTATTTATCTACTTTACAGTTAATAGCTATAGCTCTTTTAAATAGAAGCTGCTCTAGGTTTTACAGTGTACTTGTTTACATTATCACAGTCTACCTTCAAATAACATACCATTTCATGTATAGTATACTTATTGCTGCTCTCCCTTACCTTTGTACCATAACTTTTTGTTCTACATATTATAAACCTCATAATACATTGTTATTAACTTTGCTTTAAACATTAAATTATCTTTTAAAAAGATATGAAAAATAAATAATGACTTATGTTTATCCACATATTTACCAGTGCTGATCTCCATTTCTTTGTGTAGACCTAATTTCCATCAAATGTTTTCCTTCTGCCTGTGGGATTTCCTTTTAACACATTTTATGGTGCTGGTCTGGTCTCAGCTTTTCTATGTTTGAAAAAAAATCTTTATTTTACTTTTGTTTTTGAAAGTTATTTTATTTATTTTTTGTACTTTAAAGATGTCACTCCCCCTCCAATTCTGGCTTGTGTAGTTTCTACCATCTTTCTTATCTTTATTCCTTCGTACTTTTTTTTTTTTAAATCTCCTGCTACCTTTAAGATTTTCTTAGTCATTTGATTAAGATATTCCTGGTAATTTTTTTCCTACCTCTGGGATATATCAGTTTAAACTTTTCATTAACTTTGAAACATTTTGGCCATTATTTCTTCAAATAGTTTTATGTTCCCCTTTTTCCTTTCCGTTGACACTCCAATGACATATGTTAGACTTCTTAATGTTTTTCCACAGTTCACTAATGCTTTGTTCATTTTTTTCCAGTTGTTTTCTCTCTGTGATTTATTTTGGTTAGTTTCTGCAGCTGTAATCAAGTTCAATGATCTTTTCTTTCTCAGTGTCTAATCCACTATTAATCCCACTTAGAGTACTTCTCATTTGACATAACTGTATTTTTTAGTCTATGGAATTCAGTTCAATTTGTATTTTTTAACTGTATTTTTTTCATTTCTCTCATGATAATGCTTTCCTCTACATCCTTGAACATATGGAGTATATTTTTAATGTCATTGTCTACTAATTCTATTTTTGTGTCACTTCTAAATTTGTTTCTATTTTTCAGTGTATATATTTATGTATGTATATATAAATGGTACCATACAATTTTAGCAGTGGCAAATTTATGTACATAATTAATTTCTATAATACATTAGAATAAAATAGAGAATACATTTGGGAACTTTAATGGATATGCATATTCACAGAAAAATGTGTTATTTGGTTTAAAATGCAGTTACTTTTTATTTGTTCATGTATATATTCTTAGAAGTTTTGTAGATTTCTGTTAAATTAAAATACTTCTAATGTATTTCTACTTGTCAATTTTCTTTGCATTTCATTTGAAACCTTTAAAAATTGACAACTAGTTTTGTATACCATTTAAATGTTGAATAGACAGCTGTTCTTTTAATTTCTGGGTATTCTACAGTATCATTGTATGTTTATGAGTTCTTACATTTAAATTATTCTTTGACAAATATCAGGATGCATTTATTTCTTGAGAAAATATTGAAAGGGTTTACAAAGCTTTTTTTGTAAGGAACAATATTCTAAATTATTACTGTTTTGTTTTTATAGACTGTTTGCTGTTTTGTGGATTCTTTGTTTGTCAGGAATCTTGAGGGTGAGTTGTTTTAGAATAGCAACTTAAAATATAATTCTGACCATGTCAGTATAAATAATCTCAAAAAGCTATGTAAGGTATATTCTTATGATAGGACACTTGGTTGTAATTATCTGAAATATTTGTATATAGAGTGATTATAAAATTATCTTTTAAAAATCAAAGTCTTATGTTAACATCATTGATTGAAAAAAAGATGAACAAAGGAGTTAAATTACGCAGAAAGAGGCCCTCATTTGTAATTGCTAACCTCCAAGTAGCGCATGTAATTATGAAAAAAAATTTAATATTTGGGATGCTACTGTTCAAAGTCAAGTGGGTAATTTAATAGGGGATTATCCATTGATTCATCCATTCATTCTTTCATCCAACAGAAGCCAGAGTGAACCTGCTTTGGCTTTCTCTGCTTTTAACATTTGTATTCAAAGTTGTACAGCATTATTAAATATATATGTAGCATATGTAACTTAAGAGCAAGTGTTTAATAGGGTTCTATAATACAAACGTACTATTTTAATCTCTTGCCTATAGTTATTTTTTTATAGTGAGACAGTGGAATTGGTCGTGGCTGCTGTAGGAGCCCTTCTTTTCTGCGGATTCATCATCTATGACACACATTCACTGATGCATAGGCTGTCACCTGAAGAGTATGTATTAGCTTCCATCAGCCTCTACTTGGATATCATCAATCTATTCCTGCACCTCTTGCGGTTTTTGGAAGCAGTTAATAAAAAGTGATTGAAAGCAGTATGTAGAAACTAATTCATTCATAAAAAGTGACTGAAAGTAGGATACAGAAAGAGACTAATTAATAATACTTTATTACTGACTCAGTGATAAAGTTAGAGACATAACTGACTATTAAATACTTTTATTAATTTATTGTATGCTCTGTACTTCAGAGCTATTACTGTAATACAGCGGATTCTTGGATAATGTCATTTCATTCAACATTATTTCGTTGTAATGTTGATGAGGAAAAAAAAATCGATTCCTAGTCAGGGCCACTGTTGGTGTGATGTTTGAAAATTCTCCCTATGTCTGCATGAGCTTTCTCTGGGTACCCTGGTTTCCTTCCACATCCCAAAGATGTACACATTTGGTGAACTGGCACATCTCAGTTGTCCCAGTCTGAGTGAGAGAGGGTATGTGTGTGCTTCCTGAGCCCTGAGCTGCTGAGTATGTTCCTCTACCCACCACTCTAAACTAGAGAAGTGGGTCAGAAAATAATGATCTTACTTGTTTTTATTGATCTTTCTTAAATTTATAACTCACATTTATTTCAATGTTTAATATTACAAGTGTTTTGGGTCTTTATTTAAAAGTTTGGTATGCTTTTGTGACCAGAAATATGCCTACGGTAAAATTGGTTTTGTTATATATGTTGTTTTGCTTAAAGTTGCAGTTTCCAAGAACCTATTGATGACATTAAATGAGGATTTACTGTATAATAATCTAATATATATGTAATGTAATATAATGTAATATATGTAATGTAACATATTACAACTATATTACTATTATATGATAGTAATAATTATATGTAATAATGTAACATAAAATATTAAATATGTAATTAGTAGGTTATATAATAGTAATATAAATCTTATCCTTTATGGTATCTCATTTCTAAATCCTTGATTTAGAATCTCAGGTATAAGGGATATCAAAAATTGTTTAAAATTTTTTTCAATCCTGAATTTGCGATACATAGATTGTTTGTCTGAAATTCAGAAATAATTTCATGAATAGATTAGATTACAAAGACCAATTTATCTTTGTCTAATGATTTTATCTAAATTTTCCTTTAATTAACAGTAGATTGGATTTTGATTTTATAGTACTTGTGTCTTTACCAATATAAATTATAATCTCCTTTTACAAGGATATTTTGATCTTATTTAGAAAAGAAATATTATAAAAGATAAATTCAAGAGATTTAGTCATATTAAAATGTTAATGACATTTTATTATAAAATATATTAAAAATTAGAAGCCTGCTTGAAAGTCAGATATTTTGACATAAAATTTGACATTATTAGTTTTCTTAAGTACTGGTTTCATTTTAAAATTATAGCAGTGAACTAAGGCCAAGTGAAACTTTGGCAAATTCCCTCCCTGTATTAGTTTGTTAGGGCTGCCCCAACAAAATTCTACAGACTGGGTGGCTTAATCAGAAATTTATTTTCTTTGTTCTGAAGGCTGGAAGTCCAGAATCAAAGTGTTGGCAGGGCTGGTTTCTCTAAGGCCTCTCTCTTGGCTTGTAGATAGAGTCATATTCTCCCTGTGCCTTCACATGGTCTTCTTGCTGTACTTGTCTGTGTCTAGATTTCTTCTTAGAAGGACACCATCATTGGATTAGGGCCCCCTAGTGACCTCATGTTGCCTTAATTACCTATGTAGGACCCTATCTCCAAATACAGTCACATTGTGAGATAGTAGGGGTTAGTACTTTGCAGTGGTCTGATATGAATATTTGTGCCCCACAAAATTCATATGTTGAGTGGTAATGCCCAGTGTGATGGTTTCAGGAGGTACAGCTTTGGGATGTGATTAGGTCAGGAAGGTAGAGCTTTCATGAATGGAATTAGTAAAAAAAGAGAACCTGTAGAAATCTCTTACCCCTTCTCCCATGTGAGGTTACAGTGAAAAGACATGTACAGTTGTCGTTTCTCGCTATATCGCGGTTCACTTAATTGCGGCTTCACTGTATCTCCCACGATACAGTGAAGCCGCAATTAAGTGAACCGCGATATAGTGAGGGACAACTATAGTCTGTGAACCAGGAAAAGGGCCTTTACCAGAGATCAAATCTGCCAGCACCTTGTTCTTGATCAAATTCCTACCTCCAGAATTGTGAGAAATAAATTTCTGTTGTTTATAAATTACCCAGTCTCTACTATTTCGTTATGGCAGCCCTAATAGACCAAGATAGATTTCATGATATGAATTGGGGGAGGAGGGCACAACTCAGCCCATAACACTCACTAAGCATGATTTTTTTCCAGCTGTCAAGTTGAAATAAATTAGTAATACGGAGTTCCAGCAGGGTGGCTTAGTTGGTTGAAGCATCGTTCATGCACCAAAAGGTTGCATGTTCACTCCCCATCGGGGCATGTACAAAGGTAGCTGATCAATGTCTCCCTCCCTGCACCCTACCTTCTTTCCTCCCCCCTTTCCCCTTTTCTTTCTCTCTCCCCATCCCCCACCCTTCCTCTATCTCTAAAATCAATAAACATATCCTCCAGTGAGGATTAAAAAAACTTAGAAAAAATTTAGTAGTATGTAATTAGCTTCTAGTAAGTTTTAGATGTAAATTTGACCATCATTATCAATTAAGTCATTGAATACATAATTGCATTAATGCTGTACTTAAGTTTAACACAGCATAGTGGGTAAGAACATCTAGGTTAGAATCATTGCTATGCAATTAACTGATGTGGCCTTTGGCAAGTTATTTATCCTTCCATACTTAGGTCTTTTGCATCATCTTTATAATAGGTATAATAGTACCTACCTTATTGGCTGATACATGAATTAAATGAGATAGTTATAGCCTATAAACTAAGAGTTTAGTTAATGTTAGCTGCTATTATTAATTTTTTCAGTTCAAAGGCAGAATGTACTGAATTGGAAGTAAAGATACTAAATAAGCAAAAGCAGATTTGACATTTCAAAAATGTAAAACAGTGCTACTGTTCCTCAGTAAATTTTTTTTTTGTTTGGGAAATACAGTTTTTTAAATAAAAATGTAGATGTAATTAATCTTTTTAAAATGACAAATTTTCAAAAATTATTTTAATTTTTGGTAGGACAAATATTGTAATTTCTAAGAGTGTAAAGAGATCAAAAGACCAAGAAGTTTGGAAACCCCTGGTGTAGACTTGGAGTGGTGAACACACAACACAGTGTACAGATGATGTGTTGCACAGTTGTGTACCTGAAACCTGTATAACTTTGTTAAGTAGTGGCATCCCAATAAAGTTAATAAAGAGAAAAAACACTGGTGTAGAGTATTATATTTTATAAATGAACAACAGTTATTCACACATTCTTCTATCATTGAATTTTGTATGGTTCCTCCTTTTTTGCCATCATACTCAGTCCTGCTCTGTACGTCCCAGTAATATGTACCAGTATACACAAATAAAGAGAGTTTGCCCAGGAAAGAAACATACCTGTAAGCAGAATTACTGGATAAAAAGTGTGTGCAACTTCAATTTTTTACATCAAGTGAAGTTGAAAATATGCAGATTCAAGACATACTAAAAAAAAAGAGGAATTAGAAGGACTTAGAATGATAGGCAACTCTAATGCAAGGTACTAAATGTAGTCAGAGAGACGGGAAGAAAACTAGGAAAAAGCAGTATGGGAGAACTGTTTTCATTGAGTGGAATTTGGGGGAAGAGTTGCAGCAGACCCTGTCTACCTGCCTTCATTTCTTCTCACACCTGGCTTTGATCCACTTGACACATTGGACATCAGTGGTGTCAGTAGCCAGCTGTGGACCTTTTGGAGTAGCTGGGAACTTAGGTTCTTTTTTTTTTGTTCTTTTCATGTAGGAGTGTCCAACCCGTGGCCCTGGGGCCGCATGTGGCTCAGGATGGCTGTGAATGCAGCCCAACACAAAATTGTAAATTTACTTAAAACATGAGATATTTTTGTGATTACATTTTGCAATGTAATTAATATGTGGCCTAAGAAAACCCTTCTTCCAGTGTGGCCCAGAGATGCCAAAAAGTTGGACACCCCTTGGTAGAGCTTTGTCTTGAAGTTCCCGTCATGTAGGGCCTGGGTAACATGGAGTCACCCTCTGAACCCCAGAAGTCTTCCTGGTTTTTATTCAGTGATTATGCAGATAAGGGCTTCCATGGAAGAGGCTTGACTGCACAGGCCCCCCTGGCTGGTGTCCATAGTGTTAGTATTCCATTTAAATGGAGAAGCAGCCTACTTCTTGTCAAGTACCCAGTTGTGCTTCCAGTCCCACAGGCTCCATCCAGCTCTGTGAAGGAGAAAGAAGCAATGTCCAATTGAGTTCTTAAGCCTTGTCCCTCCATTAGGGGTTAAAGTTTCCTGAAGACTGTGGTTTGGTTTCCTTCATCTTTGTATACTCAGCATAGTGCCTTTCACAGAGTACATACCCAAATGTTTGACGGAGGGAATGAATTAAGGATTTTTAAATATACCAAGGCCATTTATTCTGTTAGAACAGCTTTTATACAAACTGCTGAGGAACTTAGTTTAAAACGTTTTTTTCAATAATGCAATCTAAAATTCAGTTTTTTTTAAGCATTAGTAATGTTGAATTATAGCATATATTTAACACCATGACATTATCATAAGTCTTCTTTTTTTTCTGGTGCCAAATGTCTATTCAAAAGTCTTGGCCTGGTATATTAAGCAAGGCGCAGTCAATTTGTATTAGCTAAAAGTGAGCTTTCTCAAATTTAAAATGCAGTGTGAACATTTATTTTTGGAAGAAGTGGCTAAGTTCTAATATATGGTGAACTTGTAAAATAGAAACTCACTTGCTCTATAAGAATTTAATCTATTTAAAGAAAGTAGGTCCCTCTGGCATGCTTTTTTATATACATATGTTACCTCTTCAGCTGTCAAGAAAAATTCAGTACATTCTGAGTTTACTAATTTCCATATGATGCAAGGTTTCCAAAAGGATACCAATTTACAGAAAAAAGGTACCCACAAATTGTCTTAGTAAGAATTCTATTAGCAACCAGGCAGGAATTTACTAGGCCATCATAAAAGATGATTCATTTACTTTTTTTTATGTTGTAAGTCTCTAAGAAACATCACTGACAGATAGTATTGTGCTTGTTTGAATTGTAATGTAAAAAGGATGAATTACCAAGAATTGAGCTCATTATCACCTACCTAGGCATCAATTAGGTTGTATTAGCTTCTTTCAATGGATAAGGATTATCCAGGCTCAGAGACGTTAATTACTCACCAATATCACAAGGAAGTGTCGGGAGTCAAAAATACATCACAGACCTGTCTGGTTACATATTAGGAGCATATGTAAAATAATTACAAGCACTAGTGTTTGTGATCAATGTGACCATCACCTAAGACAAGCTGTCCTAAGTTATACATTACTAATTAGCCAGGTAAACATTGGTTAAACTGAATTAGTTTGAACATTTTACCCTTTGAACTTGTCTTTTGGAAGGGAAAGTCTTTTTTGTTTTGGTTATATATACTTCTTCTTTGAGGTATAACTGACATAACAGTAAATTGCACATACTTAAGTGTACAATTTGATAAGTTTTGACAGATGCACAGATCCATGAGACCATCACCAAGAATGGGAAAACATAATTAAGGGATGCAATAAAGACGATCTCAATTCGGCCTCTCGGTCTAAGGAAAACCATTAGAATTGTGTGAACGTGAGAGCTAAAGGTTGGCTCTGAGCTCCCTACCTGACAGGCTGGGTCAGCTGGCCAAAGTCACTCCTTGAGTTAAAATCTCAGGGGTACCCCGGCCTCTCTCAGGAAGCCCGCCGGGCTGGCCCCCAACCTCCGCTAGGATTCTCTTCCGCATTCTTCAAATTCAATTTAGCAACTTGTTTGGGAGGAGCCAGACTCCAAAATCTGCACACGCTCCCAAGGCAGGAAGAGCGTCAGCGCCGAACTCCAGAAGACCCAGCCTCTAGGCATCCCGGGACTTTTGGCTCCCGGCGTGCAACGCTCCGAGTGGGGGGAGGGGCGGCGGGAGAGTGGACCTGACAGGCCGGAAGGCGGAAGTGAGGAGACTTCCGGTCGTTGTGATAGTGTGGACTGTGAGTGGTGATCTTTTCAGGTGAGTTGGTGTCCAGTGGCGCGTGGGTCTTGCGCCTGATTCTAGGCTCTCGTAGAGAAACTGGTCTGTAGAAACTTGTGTCGTAGAGAAACCTGGTCCATCACCGGACAAGCTTGAGCCCGGCCCAGAGAGACAAGCCTCTCTTGAGGGCGAGGGTCTCTCGTAGCCTTGGTGGCTGCCCTTGGGCTTCTTCGTGCTCTCTGCGAACTGAAGTCCTCCCTTCGTCATCCTTCTAGCTCAGGTTAACCTCTACGCTGAAGGTTGCTTAACGAAACGCTTCTAATACCGCCGCTTACAGGGCTTGGGTTGTACACAAGAAGGCAGTGAGTTTGTTATTGCTGGCGTCCAAAAAGAAATGTTACGTCAGTAGTCATTAATTGAACAAATTTTTATTTAGCCTTTGCTGTGTATATCCAAAGAGCTATGTATTGGGAGATCTAAAGGCGAAAGACCTCCAGTGGAGCTCACAGTCCACCGGAGATGACAGAAAATAAATAATTTCAGGCTGTAGCACATATTGAACAGGAAGGAAGAGGAGGAGAGCATGGAGACTAAAAGGAGGGGAGCTTACAGGGTCAGAGAAGGCCTTTCTGACCTATTGAAGGAGCAAGGCTTGAAAAGATCAGTTGTCAGGCACAGGAAAACAAATGTAAAGTTACTGAAGTGGACATAGTTTGGACTCCCCCCTTCCCAGTCATGTCTTAATGATTTATATATAACTGCGTTATTGATGTATAATTAACATAATAAACTTCACAAACATAAATCCGTCAACACAATTAAGATGAAGTTATAAATCACTCAAAAGTTTCCTTCTAAACTCTGTTTAGTCCCTGTAATCCATTCCTTCCCACCTCTCATCACATCCCCACTCTCCGAGCATTGTCACCAATTGGACTTTTTTCTGATATAATTGGTTCCTGGGGTTTGAGATGTAGCATGAGGTGAGATAGTTGAAGGAGGGGAGGTCAGGCCACACATAACTAGATCTTGAATATATTGATAGGAGGAGGGAAGTCATCAAAGAGACAATCATGTGCTCTTAAGATTTTAAAAGCTCACAGTAACCACTTTGTGGAGGATTTGGGGCTGGGACTAAGGGATGGAGAGAAAGCAAGAGTGGAAACAGTCAAGTTTAAAATAGCTAAACTGACTTGAGGTGGTGGATAATGATGACTTAGGTGGGTGTCCTGTAGAGTGAAATCAGGATTTGGGGGGAAATTAATTTTTTGCACCTTGTATGGAAACTCCAGAAACTTTCAGAATTGGCTTCACTTATAGCCAGTGACCGATGGATGGGAGTTTGATTTGGTGTTCTTAATTCTTTGACAGCTGTGTATAGCCATGTTGATTCTCACATAAGTTTCGTGTTAAGCCATCATAAATCATGAACAGTAACGAGTCTTACCTTTTATTCGTGTTTTGTAGAGATAACTTTTGATCTGGTTTTCCAAGCATTTGCCCCTTTTTGATAGTAAATACTTGCTTTTAAATGTGTATCTTTGTTAACTTTCCAGATAAAACATGGCTAAAAGCTTACGGAGTAAGTGGAAAAGGAAGATGCGTGCTGAAAAGAGGAAAAAGAATGCCCCAAAGGAACTTAGCAGACTAAAGAGTATTCTTAAAGTAGATACTGATGTGTTAATGAAAGATGTTCAAGAGATAGCAACTGTGGTGGTACCCAAACATTCTGAAGCGAAAACCCAGTGTGTGGAGAAAGATGAAAAGGGTGAGTTTATGTGCTTCCTTTAACAAAAAAAAAAAAAATGGTTCCTTGTGACGTTTTTCTTTCTTCCTTTTTCCCTTTGATTCATTCCCACACATGCTTCCTTACAAACCTCCTGTCATGCCCACAGGATTCTTTGAAGGCTTATAGTGCTACTAGAGATTTTATGTTAAACTATTTTATAGCCAGTTCCTGTGAACAGGTATGTTTTCATATGCAGAGTGGGCCTTTGATGTTTGCACAATAGCCTAAATGTCTCAGAAATAGACAGTGCTTCAGGAGTGGACAAACCTGGATGCCCTCGTTGGAAGGTACACAACTCAGTCAGAGACTAGGCAGGATAAAAGTAGGTCTTCCTTTATTTTACCCCTTGCAAAAACTATTTCCCTTTCTGAGAGTCCTATGCCTTTGTATTATTATCCTGAAAATCAGCATTTCCTTGTATTTGATTTTGACAGGCAGATTTTAGAGACCTCTATATTTTAATCATAGTCTGAAGTTGGAGGCTGAATATAATAGTTTCAATACAGGGAAAGACTCGCTGGTTTTCACATGGTTAAGACACCACTTTGACAGCAAAATAAATTAAATACTCACAATACCTAGGGTCTTAAAATACAAGTATATTTATGTGGTGTCCAGTGATTAAGGAAAAAAGTAGCATTCCTTAACCTTTCAATCCTAGAAATTTCCTTTCCCATTCTTCATAATGATGGTTTCTTATTTTTTCTTCACATCCCACCCCCATGAATGAAAATTACAAAAAGCTTTTTACTTCAACTTTGAAAAATAGGAACAATCAACAGAGAAACCCTCATCTTCCCACTGTCCAGGTTTATAAGACTTTGAATGTGTAGTCTGTTTTCCCTCTTTCATTAATACTCTTTCAAAGGCAGTGTCTCCACCTGTGTTTTAAATCCTCTCCATTCTTGGGCTCTGCTCATGCATCCTACTTAGCAATATCTCTCTTCTGCTAGGTCATTCACAACAGCTTAAATGTATTCTGGAATGTCACATTGAGAGAGAGAGAGAGAGGGAAGCATTTAGTACATTGATGCTGTTCAACCATCATTTCTATTTCCAAGACATTTTCATGATCCTAAAAGGAAACTTTATACCCATGAAGCAGTCTATCTCTATTTTCTGTCTTCCCCAGCCCCTGGCAAAACTTATGTGCTTCCTGTTCCTTTGGATTTATCTATTCTTGATATTTCATATAAGTGGAACCATGTGATATGTGAGCCTTTGTGTCTCACTTTTTTCACCAAGCATAATGTTTTTGAGGTTCATCCATATACTACCGTGTATCAGTACTTCCTTTTTAAAGCTGAATTTTAGCCTATGTTATGTATGCACCCCATTCTGTTTTTCCATTCATTTGTTCGTGGACATTTACGTTGCTTCCACCTTCAGACTCTTTTTTATAGTGCTACTGTGAACATTTCTGCACAAGTTTTTGTTTGTATATCTGTTTTTAGTTCTTTGGGATAAATAATTATGCGTGGAATTGCTGGGTCATGTGATACTTCCGTGTTTACTGTTTTCTCTCTCAGTCACACCATTTCACATTCCTACCAAGTATTGTACAAGGGTTCCAGTTAACGTTCTTGCCAGTACTTGTTATTTTCCATTTTTTAAATCTTTATTTTTTTCTCCTCACTTGAGGACAATTTTTTTAAATTGCTTTTAGAGATAGAGGAAGGGAGAGATACATGGATGTGAGAGAGAAGTATTGACTGGTTGCCTCCCATATGCACATAGACTAGGGAACAAACCTGCTACCTAGGCATATACCCTCACTGGGATTCGAACCCACATCTTTTGGTTATGAGACAACACTCCAACCAACTGATCCACACCTGCCCGGGCTCCAAATTTTTTTTTTTTTTTTTTAAGTATTGCCCCATCCCAGTGGGTGTGAAATGGTATATCATGGTTTTGATTTGCATTCCCCCAATGACTAACGATGTTGAGCTTCTTTTCATTGCTTGTTGGTCATTTGTATATTTGGGGAAAGAACTATTCAAGTTCTTTGCCCCTTTTTAAATTGCATTGTTTGTCTTTTTGCTGTTGAGTTGTAATTTTTTTTACAAGTTTCAAAACTGATTTTATTGCAGTGGATTAATCAAAACATGTTTAATATTTAATAATATATGTAGTTTCAAAGTTATATATTATGTATACTAGTTACCCATTCACCCCTGAGTCTTTTGGATTTATCCTCTAATTTTATTTTCTCTCCTGTTTCCTTTGTTATACTTTGTAAGTTTTTTGAACTTTATCATCTGGTTCTTGTATTGAGTTACTTGGTTTTGTATATTTTTAATTTCTAAAAATTTTTTCTTTTTTTTTTTTAGTGGGCTGAGGTTCTTTATAGATCTATTCCTTCTCTGATATGACTGAGGGTATTAACTACAGTTTCTTTTACAAATTTTGATCTTTTCTATGCATTGTTTATCTTTATTTTGGGGTTCTCCTCCCTTCCATTCCTTTATTTTGTCTCTTTCTTATTGAAGGCTTTTCTCTGATGTCTGGTGATCAGTACTTGTTTATTTCTAAAAGTGATGCACTAAAATGTTTGTTGGGTGTAAACTTGTGGGGAGGGGACAAGGTGTGAAGTGGGGTTATCACCTGCTAGACTTGCAGAATGATTGGATTGGCCCTGGAAAGTTTTGTTGTGGGAGATACTTTTCAAAACCTATAGGTCTTTTCTGTCATCTCCTGCCTGGGGGAATGTCTGGCTGCCCTCATGTTTCGAGTATTTCAAGAACTGAATGGGATGAAACTGAGGTTGAGGGGGTCTCCGCATTTAGTAATCTATCTGTTTTCAACATGGTTCCTCATCTCTGCCCTCAAATGTATGTTTCCCCTTCTGCTCTTTCAACTACTCACTTAATTTCTTAAGCCACAAACCTTGTAGTTACCTTTGATCCCTCTTTCCTTTATCTCTGACACCTAAACCATTAGCAGCCCTGGCTGGTGTAGCTCAGTAGATTGAGCGCGGGCCTGGGAACCAAAGGATCGCGGTTCGATTCCCAGTCAGGGCACATGCCTGGGTTGCAGGCCAGTTCCCAGCAGGGGACACACGAGAGGCAACCACACGTTAATATTTCTCTCCCTCTCTCCTTCCCTTCCCCTCTAAAGGTAAAATACATAAATAAATTAATTTTTTAAGAAAAGCAAACCATTAGCACATCCTGAGTATTCCCAAAAAACATCTGAAATCTATCCATTTTTCTCCTTTATGCTTTCACTCTAATCATCATCTCTTGGCTGAACTGTGATTATGATAGCCTTTTTGCTTCTCTCTAAGTTCGCATTCCCTTCTGATTCATTTCAGCCTATCAATCAGTGTGACCATTTTTAGAATATAAATAAAATTTTATCTTTATCCTGCTTAAAACACTGCATTGTCTTTTCATGTGCTTATCACAGTCTACCGTGTCCTACGTAATTTGATTCTGGTGCAGAGAGATTCAGAACTACTCTTTAAAAAACTGCATACCGTAGGCTGAAGTTTGCTTTGTTATTCTCTTCAACAGACTATTGTAAACGTCATGGGAGCAAGGAGGTATTTGGACCACTATATGCCTAGAACCTAGAATAGCACCCAGAATAATCATTCAATAATAAGTTCTTGAATGGCTAATGTATACCAGGTACTATTCAAGGTACTGTGGAAGCAGTGATGAATATCAGAGAAATGGCTTTCATTTAGTGGAATTTACATTGTTTTGGAGGAGAGAGAAATAAACCAGATAAATGAATTAATATAATGTCAGATGATAGAGATCATGGAAGACCTTCTGTACCCTGGTCAGTTCCCAGGGAGGGACACTCCGGGCATGTGCTTCACAATACGTAAAATTGGTGATGGATGTGCCATAGCATGGTTGCACTGAGCTTCCTGCCACGTCTCTTGTTAGTAGAGCTGAGTCTCTAGGAGCGCTGCATCTCTGTGTGTTATCTGGATAGAAAAATGTAGTAGGATATATCCAGTTCTTCTCTATTTTCCATCCATCTCTGTCATATAAAGCCTCTATTTTCTGCTGCTCCACCTCTTCCAAGTTCATGTCGTTAGAAGTGGCCATTCATTCCTGATTACCTCATTTACTTCTAAGACCTGTCCATTAGAAATGTGGGGACATTTCTTATTGGCTCAACTATCTTATTTAGCTCAAGAATGCACTTAACTTAAGAATTGTAATTCATATTTGCTCAGAACCATATACTTATCCCAATGCAGTAACTCAAATTCACACATCATAAATGGTCCCTATTTAACCTTTATTATTCCAAAGAAGGATAGCCATGATAGTGTTCTTTAGAAAGTTTCTTAGTGGCTAAATATATGGTGTCTCTTTCCTCACGAATCCTCTTTGTGTCTTTCATGGTTGTAGGAACACACAGCAGCATGTGTGTGGTTTCATTGAATGTGTCGTAAGGGGTTTTCAGTGTATTAGTCAAAGCGCTGTACACAAATAAGATTTTTTTTGTAGTTTCAGACCATTTTCACTTCTGATGTTCTCGTTGCATTAATATGTTTTTTTACAGGGTGGTTTTTTCATTCAGGAGTATTAACAGTTTTTCCTTTTTTAAATTCAGATGACATGAAAATGGAGACTGATATTAAGAGAAACAAGAAGAGTCTTCTAGACCAGCATGGACAGTACCCCATATGGATGAACCAGAGGCAGAGAAAAAGGCTGAAGGCAAAGCGAGAGAAAGGGAAGGGGAAAAGAAAAGCAAAAGCCGTGAAGGCGGCTAAGGGATTGGCCTGGTAGACTTTTAAAAACGTGAAACATGGCACATGGGACGAATCTTGGATGAGAATGTATATACTCATTTCAGCTTCTACCAAATGAAAACTCTGTTTCCATATTGTGACTGGGCCTTTTTCTTCAGTTCAAACTCAACATAACTCCTTAAATTTGTTTTGGAAACTTAAATAAAATATTTTCTTTGATGAATGAAATCTATATTGATATTTTAATTGGATGCTGTACGTAAGGATTATCAGACATCAAAATTCTATCAAGTATTAATGCAGTTGTAGCTGTTTTTGGTATTAGTAAAGATAAATGATACACTAATCAGATTTAAAGAAAACTATATAGTGTTATTTAAAAATACAATGTCAGTGGATCTTACAAGTAGTACTTGAGTTTTGATTTTGTATAATTTATAATAAAAGGTATTTTGTTTAGGTCTTGAATATCTTTTCTTTCATATGTCCTTCAGGTATTCTAGTAGTAATGACCAGATTCTGCTTTTAAATCTCTAGATAGAATATTAGCATGCACAAGTTAGTATGATCCATCTTTTAAGGAGATTAGACAACCTGGGGCCTGGTTTGATGTTTATCAGTCTTTGTATTATGTAGCCTTATATAATGCAAGATTTCTCAAAATCAGTTTTTCCAGATTGGTAAAAAACTACACTTCATGGTCATATCATTTTGGGAAATGCTACATACTTGAAGATACACAAACAGTATTTACTTAGTGTTGTATTATAGAGATCTAGCAATAAGGAAACTTGTTTAACTTTGAAACTAGTATTCATAGAATAGAATATACTATTGAAATGTTGGTAAAGTATTTTAAACTTCACATTTCCTCTGAAATTTCACTGTAATCATATTAACCATCACTTTACATTCATTGGGACAACAGGTATTTATTTTGAGTCTTTGCTGCGTGCCGGGGACTTTTCCAGGTGTGGGGCACAGGGAGCCACACCAGGTGTCTCCCCTAATGGCCATCGGCTCAGAAGAGGCTGTTTACATCAGAGGAAAACTAGGTTAAAAGTGAGATCTGTTACAGTAAGGTCAGTCAGTTGTCAGAAGACAAACTGTGCCAAACAGCTAGGCTGGGACACAATTTACAAATAAATAGGACCTGACTCAAATCTTTTAGGAGTTTTGAATCTATAAAACTTAATGCCAGTGAAATCTTAAAAATTATCTTATATAATAGACTTTCCAATTTACTCAATGGTTAATTCACTGAAAAAGTGGATAATTTTTAAACAGTTTTCTCAAAGAAGTAAATAAAAGATGTGAGGTGGAAAATAAATGTCATTTATGGCTTTTATCTAATTTAGGCACTGATGATTATTGGCCTAAGTGTACTAACTAAATTATTTACTTTTTTTCTCTATTAGGAATTGTCTATATCAGCGATGTTACATTCTTAGTGCTTATTTATATTTTGGCAACATTGTCAAGTATTGTTTAACTGGGTTTCCCTTAGTTAAGGTCAGAGGCCACTGCCCAGGATATGTACATGTTTTCTGTTGTGCATTCCTCTAATTGGACTCCAATGGTAGTTGCTTTGAGCTTTCATCTGGGGCCCTGCAATGATGTAGGTATGTTCACTTAAATGTGTCCAGTTGTGATGTTTGTCCAGTCAGGATTTAACTTAAAGTTAACAAAATTGAAAATCAGAACACCACTATTAAAAAACTGACTTGAGAAACATGTAAGTGTCCTGTAGCCTCTGGCAATTGTCTTGCTCTGAGTTGGTGGGCTGTACCACTGGCCAGATTCCCTTGCAAAGGAGGGCATTTAGACTGGCATTCAAAATTGGGTGCCGGGGTACGATCACTGTTGCTGCTTTATTCTTAAAGATTATAAATTAAGAAATATAGCAATGTCCTTTTATCTTTTAAGTCAGTAAAAGTTTCTATTTTTGAAAGTTAATCATCTGTCTCTTTGACTCATGGTTTCCAGGGAATTGCTGTAGAACCAGCAGATGGAGCTCAAGCTAAGCATCAAATCATTTTTGGAACTAGACTGAGTGGGCTAAATCACATTCCGAATAGAATGTAACATTTCACTTTTGTTTTTTTTTAAGAAATTAAAATGTTTAAGGATAATCAAAATTGCTTTCGTTTTATTAGTTGCTTCATATGTCGGGCCTTCGTGTAAATTATTTAATACTAAACTGTTCAATTAAAGTTATTAACTCATCCAGCAATCAATGAGTTGGCTACTAATATTATCTCTATTACACATGGGGAAACTGAGGCACACAGTCCATACAGTTAAAACTGGGAGAGGTGGGACTCAAATACAGACAGGCTCCTGAGGCTTGTACAGTCTTACAGTGCTATTCTGCTTCTAAAGAATGTGCAAACTTGCTAAGAAAGAAAGGTAGTTTTAGGGAAGAGTTCCTGCTATTGATTCAATCCACGATGTAAGCTTAGGATCAGATAAAGAGCACATTTTAGCAGAGAAATGATTTATAGACTCCTTCTCAAATCTCTGCGCCTAAACAGGACGGGAGTTCCCCAGGTAGCACTCCCCTAGAATGGGCCGACCCAACCCCAGAGGCGAAGTCCAAGATTAGTGGTGCCCAAGCTACTAATCAGAGAATTGGAGCTGCAGTTGAGTCTCTAAGGTAGAATAAAATAATGATGATTCCTTCTCTTTTCTAATGTCACATTGATGTAGGTTCCTTTTTCCTCCCGCTAGTTCACATGCTGTCTAGCATAAATGTGTAGCAGACTATATTCACTTATTAGAAAGTTTGGATGTTTTCAAAATTTGAATCTTTATCCGGGATATGATTTTTAGGAGTTGGAGAAGAAAATACTGGCCAACAATGACTTGATTTAAATATCCGAAATGGACTGGATAATGATGGGAAGGGGTAGTAGTGGGTAGTTTAGACTAGTGAAGTGTTAGCCACAAAGTAAGATAAATGGGAGAAATCTAAAGAGACTTCAAGGAATTGCCAAATTTATAAATACTTCTACTGAGATGCAGATGTTTGTACTGTTGATGAAGCTGACTATTTAAGTGACTGACTTCTGATGCCACCTGGCATCATGTTAGGCATAAAATGGGATTCTGTTGCCCTGTATTTGCCAGCATATAAAAATACCATTGCAACAGATGCATATCAATTTTACAAAGAACTGTCAGAGGGGAGTGGGAGCTGTGAAGTACTCACACCAGGTCATCGGCCCCTGCTGTTCTCAAGGCCCCATCATGGAGCAGGAAAACCAGGGCCAGATTTGTGCCTGCCTACAAAAAACCTAAATTTTCCACAGTTGAATGCCAAGGGTCTTCTCCACCTATTTTAGAGCAGGAGAAAAACAGAATGTGATGACATATAAGACTCATTTGATAGAATAATAATAATAACCAACATTTAGAGGAAGCATACTGTGTTAAACGCTTTACCTATGTTATTTCATTTAACCCTTAAAACAGTACTGTGGGATCAATACTCTTATTATCCCTCTTTTCAGATGAGGAAGCAGTTTTGAAGAGATAAGTACACTTGCCCAAGTTCATGCACCCATTGACTAGTGAGCATGACTGCTCCAGAGTGTAGACCGAATGAATGCGTGTGATGGAAGAGACAGACTGATTCAACCTAAGGGAGAATTTCACCAAGATATTGGGAGGTGGGACAGGCAGCCTTAGGAGCACTGCCCCGTTCGGCTATGGCTGGAGAGCCACCTGGTTGGAAGGTAGCAGAGTGGATTCAGGTGTTGTACAGCAATCCCTCCTTACCTGCAGGGGGTACAGTCCAAGATCCCTAGTGGGTACCTGAGACTACAGATACTATTGATCCCTATATAGACTATGCTTTTCCCTGTTCATACTTAAACTATGGTAAACGTAATTTATACATTAAATGCAGTAAGAGATTAACAACTAATAACAAAATAGAAACTTTACAACAATACAACTGGCCCTTGGACAACACAGATTTAACCTGTGAGGGTCCACTTACAGGCAGGTTTTTTCCAACAAATACACAGTCAGCCCTCCTTGTCCCTGGGTTTCGCATTTGCAGATTCAACCAAACACAGATCGAAAAAACTGTTTCTGATCCACAGTTGGCAATCCAGGGATGCAGAGGGCCAACCGAATGTGCGGTGCCACACCATTCCGTATAAAGGAGTCCAGCATCGCCGATTTGTGGGGGAGGGGGTGGGGTCATGGAACCATTCCCCTCAGATGCCAAAGAACAACTGTACTTAAGTTTTTGGAGAGTCAGAGTTATACGATGTTTTTCAACTCTGTGGGAGGTGAGGTTGGTGCCCCTACCCTCTGCATTGTTCAAGGCTCAAGTGTATACCGTAATAAAAGTTATGTGAATGTGGTCTCTCTCAAAATATCTTCCTGGGCTGTGTGTACAGCGTGGATGCACAAGACAAAGGGAGATTCCCGTCTGGCAGGATGGAGGCTGGACAGCTCAGGTTTCATCACACTGCTCAGAATGGTGTGAATTGTTTATTTCTTGAATTTTCCATTTAATATTTTCAAACCACAGTTAACCGCAGGTGACTAAACTGCAGAAAGTGAAACCTCAGATAAGGGGAGACTACTGTACATGGAATTTGGGTTGAAAGCTACTAAAGTCCTTTCCAGTCAAGAAATGCCTTGCGGGAAGTTGTCACATCTGACATGTATTGTGCTTGCTTTGCTCTCTCTCTGTAGTCTTTTGGCACTACACGATTGCAGACTTTAGTATCTTTTTGTGGAAATAACAAAATTTGAAACCTTCTTAAATTTGTTAATGGTAAGTCTGGTATTCATTCCACTAAGTTCCACTTTAAACGTTGGGAAAACGTTATAAACATCTGCTTTAAACAATGAATGGGGTAAAGTCCCCTGCATTTTGATTTAAAGAATGGCATAGTTTTATAATACACTAAGCTTATAATATGCAGAATGTATTTAATTTCCTAAAGCGATGACTTATCTTGTCATTGCACTATCTTATGAAACACTTTCGCATTCTCACATTGTGTCTTTATAGTTTTCAATATCAGCAAAACCTTTAAATAGTCTTAGTTGGGTAACTGCTAGTACATATGGTATTTCTGATCCATGTAATAAAGTACATTTGTCATGTATCTTGTGATCTGCATACCTTTCAGCTGTTACTTCATAAATCTATTCCATCGGAGAACTGCTTTGTACAGCAGTGGTTGAAGCTGCTTTTAATAAACTAATATTTTGTGTCTCATATGTAATCAACAGGGAGTATTATAGACTTGTGCCTCTGTGGAGAAACATTCCACTAAACTTCTTCTCTCTTGACAATAATGGGGAAAAAATAGCTTGGGAAAAGCACAGATGTTTGAGAACATATGTTGTTTGCTCCTAAAAGTCAGCTGAAGATCTTTTGTATTGTTCCAGGATTTTTTTTTTTTTTTTTAATGCTTTAGAGAAGAAACAGTTTGAGATATGTGATGGGGAGAAGACAATTACAAATTTGAGTGAGAGACGAACATTGGGTGCCGTTTGTCAAAATTCTAAACTGCCTCGCCTTGCTCACATAGAGAGGTGACGTGCCTGAGCAGAGCTGTAGGCAGTTGGCCAAAGACCGGCCATTCCCACATGCTTCCCTGTGCAGACATAAGCAAGCATTGTGCTCTCCTTTCAGTTTTTGTTCTGTCCCAAACTTCCAGCTAAGTGTTTTAGAAAAAGCACAGGTATTTAATAATTCAGGTAATCCCTTGAGTAATTGGATAGGGGCTATTGTTTTTCTTCAGCTGTAGAAATTTGCTCAATGAGTCAACTCTCCACAGACTAGGCAATTGGTTATTGATAACTGTATAGGAAACTATTCTTGGAAAATACTTAAGAAAAGGAAGCTATAGGTGAAGTTGGTATGGACGACCTTTCTAAGCCTATGAATCTTTAAGAAGAGTTGCCATAAAGAGAATGGGAACCAGCTGTTCCAAATCTCCACTGAGGAAATGGGTTTTAACTGTAGCAGAAGGGATTTGAGTTAAATGTAAAGAAGAACTTCCTGAATGTGAGTGTTATTTAAAGCCAGGTATAGGTTGAAAAGAGGCTGTTATCTCTGGAGGAGAGAGAGTGCTATTGAGCAAAAATGAAAAAGAACTCATGGATGTGGACAACAGTGTGGTGATCGCTGCAGGGAGGGAGGTGCAAGGGGACTAAATGATAAGGGAAAAAAACAATAAAGATTAAATAAAAACAAGGAAATGGAAGGGGCTGGAGAGTGGGAGATCCCCACGTAATTAAGATGGTTAAAATTTAATTCTCCATGATGGTTATAAATCCTTTATGCTCTCTTCTCACACTCACATCTCAGGTTACAAGGTTCAAAAGGTCAGAACTGAAGAGCACACTTCAGTTGTTAGAACTGAAGTGGCAGAGGACCCCACAGGTCTAGGGGTCCTTTTGGTGTAATTCTTAATTGAAAGGAAATGCTAAGGTGTGACCAATGGATGAGGAAATTGACCCATGGTTAATTTTCCACCCTTGTCATTAAAGACTAGTGGACACACTGAGCTCACGGTGCCACGGACGAATTTGACAGTGAGCAGTTTCTGGAAAGGCAAAGGGTAGGCTGAGACCACTTGGACTTGGGATGGGTTGCAGGGCTGGGGAACAGGGATGGCCATGTTACTGCTGGGCACGTGCCCGCTGAAGATTTTGACCAGGAAATCTCCAGTGAGACCACAGGGTCGCAGGTCACGCTTGGCACTTGGAGTTCTAGAGGGTAGAGACTGAAAGGCAGGGAGGGTGACACATTCTCCTCCCCCGCCTGTCACTGCCCTGCCCTGGTCCCCATTTGGGACACTCTAGTGAATCTCCCTTTTCTCTGCATCCCTTTATTTTAGTCTTTCTTCTTCAGTCTGTTTTTCCTGCATATTACTTTAAAAGTTTTTTTAAATAAAAACTTAAAACTGTGAGTCAAACATTTTTTATTTACTTTGTAGGGGAAAAAAATCCCACCATGTTTAGCTGTAAGTGGACTTTGTTTATAAAACACACCCACATTTTTCTTTGTGACACACGGACAATAGTAGAAATAGATTTCTTGCTTCCATGCTGTTTCTCTTCACCACTTTGTCTTTCTTCCTCTGTATTTCCCTCTCCCTCCCCCATTCTTCTGTGAGCATTACTTTAATTTTTTTCCTTGGTCTCAAATTACTTCCCTTCTTGCATTCTTTTTCTACTTCCCTACTTGGCTCTTCCCTTTTTATCTCAGTCTTTCCACTCATTATGTTTTTCTTCCTCTTCCTTTTCACCCCCATCTCCTAACGTTGTTAACTCGGTGCCTGAATAAAAATTATGCTTTACAACAGGGGCAGGCAGAGGGGAGGTCATCTGTTTTTGTAAATAAAGTTTTATTGGAAGAGAGTCATGCCCACATGTTCATGGACGCTTTTGTGCTACAAAGGCACAGTAGTTGTGACAAGAGACTCTTCTCTGGCCAGCAAAGCCTAAAATATCTACTGTCTGGCCTTTTAAGAGAAAGTTTGCTTCCTCCTGCTTAAATATTTACTGTGCTTATAAATAAACACTTTTGTTCTTATTTGGAAATTCAGGTGAGTTGGATCTGTTTCATGCTCCCATCCTTAGTTAATGAAATTTGGTTGCATTTCATATTTGCAAGTCCTCCCAGCCCCCAAATTTCTTGCTTGAAAGCAGTTGTGTCCAAAGAAAAAGACAATCAAACTCACCCTTACTGAATATCAAAGCAAGATGGGAGACACCAGATGGTTGTCAAGTTGTGTGTGTGTGTGTGTGTGTGTGTGTGTGTGTGTGTGTTAGCGGTGTCCCCACCTTCCATGTCTAACTGAGCTTCTTTTAGTCCTTGGACTCCCCCCAAAAAATCATTCCATTGTAAAGCTTTTCAAAAGTCTCATAGCTAACTTTTCCTTTAAGTCTATGAACCATTTCTGGAAAAGTTAGATGCTGAGGAAAGAACTCTGTTTTAATTTAATATGGCACCTAGAATGCTGGCACATATGAAAGCATTCCAGTTTAGTTTGGTTTGGTGGGTGGTCTAGCTGAAAATGTTTTACCCAAATACACTTACAGGTTGGTTTCATTAACATGAAATTAATACGGACAAAAATAGTATAGGATTTAAGGCTGAAACATGTTTTAGAGATCACCTATTTTAACCCTGTGTTCTTTAACAGATGAGGAAATTGAGGTCCCAATTTTTGCCAGATATTAGGAGTTCATAACAGCCCAGGAGCCCGGGTCTCTACTCTCCGACCAATCTCTTTCTAAACCATAACACGGTGACAACTAGTCACACAAACAGTAACATTCTGCCTAACGTCAGGATTCATTCTATTCTTTTTCTTTCTATAAAAACAGGGGCTGCTAAATGAAATGACTGTGTATGACCGGGGGTCTTTTCTTCAGGTCTGTTTCTTCTTTAATAGCCAGATCTTTTCCACTGGTAGCTGTGCCCCTTCGCCTCATAAGTGGTATGACATCTTCTAACTCAAACAAAACAACAAACCCCCTTTCCCTGGAGTGTTTTTTCTTTTTGGGGGGCTCTAATTCACCTGTGTACTTGTCCATTTCTTTTTATTTTGAAACTTTTTTTAATAAAAGTAACACATGGATTCAATAGAAAATTAGCAAATCTAGGAAAGTTTAAATGAAATGCAATCATTCCCAATTCAACCACCAGATATTATGTACACGTATGTATATTTTCATGATTGTCTTAACACTGAATCATTTTAGATCCTTTTTTTTTCATAGTTTTGTGTCATGAAAATTTTTCCCATGCCTCTGAAAATTCTCTGAAAGTGTTGTTTGATAAGTTCCCTCTTATTCTGTCTTGTGGGTAAACTATAAATTTTCTTATTTGCCCATTTTTGGACATTTAAACTTTTTTCCCAATATTTTTGCTATTAAAATATTTTCTTGTGATATTAATGACCATACATGTAAATCCTTATCTGATTATATTCTTGTAGAAGAATTCCAGAAGAGTATGAACTTTTCTTTAAAACACTCCTGATCCATATTGCCAAACCGCTTTCCCAAAAGACTGAAACTATTAATCCTTCCAGGAGTGTGTGGCTGCCTTGATGCCTGTCTGGGGCACACTTGAAGGGCTGTAAATTAAGCCTTTTACAACATTCCCTCTGATATGTCACTCTTCAGCTAGGAAACTTCCCATGGCTGCAAGATCAAATCTAAGCTTCTTAGTGTACACTCTTCCAATTCTTCACTTCCAACTGATTTCTCAACCACAGCAATCTGGCATTGGTCCCCATCTGTCCGCTTGGAGGCATCGAGGAAACAGCTCTGGATGGACTAAGTGTCACGAAACCAGAGTTCAAATCCCAGCCCTGCCACTTGGCAGTATGTGACCTTGGGCAAGTAGCTTAATTTCTTTGAGCCTGTTTCCAAAGCTTTAACATGGAAATAATAAAACAGACCTTGCTTGGTGGGGCTCCTGTGAGATGACATATGTAAAAATGTTTTCAGTCTGCAGAGCACTGTGTAAACGTTAGGGGTGTATTGCTAGTGCGACTACTCGAAGTGTGGTCGTTATCAGTGCTTCCCATCACACATTTGATGCCCTTTGGGCTCGTGGGAGAGTTTCACTTCCCCACCCCTTCATTTGGATGTGGCCGCATGACTGATGTTGGCCAATGTTTTATGAGGTGACATATGTACTTAAGTACAAAATCTTTTAAGGGCTAGGCCTTAGTCAGCCACTCTCCCATCCTCTCTGCCACGATGAAGGGCAGTGCTGCAGGGTTGCTCGGCGAGCCAGGATTCTGCAGAAAGAACATCAGTGTGGAGAAGATCCCTGACCAACCAGGGACGGACATGGACGTCGAGCAAGAATTAGACTTTGCTTTTCTAAAGCTACCAGGTTTGGGGGTTGTTTATTATTTTACTCTAACCCAATAGTGCAAGCCTAGTCTCAGTCCTTTCTTTGTAGCATTCGATGCCATTGAAATTCTTGGAAACTTCTCTTCCTCTAACTTGGTGTTATTAGTACTCTCGGTGTTTTTTTCCATCTCTGACAACTCCTCCGTCTCCATTACATTTCCTCCCTTCACTTTCCACTGAAATATGGATATAAGATGAGCTCCTGACCCCATCATCTCCTTTTGGTATACGCTTACCTTCGCCAACTTGGTTCACTCTCATGGCTTTAAATAATATGTCTCTTTAACCCTCTGTGCTTGAAAGGTTTCCAGTTTGGGGATCATTGGTGCTTACCTTTTCTTAGGCCTTGAGGGCAGAGACTCTAGACTGGAACCAGATGGCTCTTCCACTTACCTCCCAGGGAGAGACTTAACCTCTCTGCACCTCTGTTTCTGCACCTATAAGATGAGGATGACTGAAGTTGTTACCTCATAGGTGGTCCTGAGGATTAAATAAGAAAGCACAAGTAAAACACTTTCAGCGCCTACCTAGCTCATGGTAGCTCACTGTAAAGGGTGGTTGTTTTGCTGTTACACATCCTCTTATTTCACTCCACAAGTTCTATTCTCAGTTTCTGTTAGGATAGGCTTACAAGTAGAAGCCCCCAGATAAGCATTTTGTTGTAGGTTAACATTGCTTTGATGTCTGCTGTGAGGAGTGAAAAATTGGTGCCCTCTCCCTGAAGATACTTTGTACAGTGTTTGCTTTGCTTTCTCATTGAAGTATCATTGCCTTAAGGTGGATCAGGCCTTCTAAGTTCTCACAGTAATCCCCACTCCCTATTGCTTTGTGCACAGTCACCTGATTGACCCTGGGAGGAGATCTGCCCTCAGCAAACCCACCCCACCACACTCCCTAATCTCTCCCCTGTGGACTTCCGGTCTTGGCTTTCACCAGCTTTGCCCCTAAGAATATTAAGAATCTCCCTTTTTGGTATTTTTTGTTATGGTAAAATATATATCACATAAAATTTAACATCTTAACCATTGTTACGGGCACAGTTCAGTGGCATTAAGTACATCCACAATCTTGTGCTGCCATCAACTACCACTGCCCGTTTCCAACTTTTTCTTTCACCCAGGAACTGCGTACCCCCTAAGCAGTGACTCTCCATTCCCTGCTCCCTGCAGCCCCCAGCAACCCTGTTTTCCTTTCCATCTCTGTGAATTTGCCTGTTTAAGCATACCTCACAACAGTGGAATAGGACAATATTGGTTCTGTGTCTGGCCTCTTTCACTGAGCATAGCTTCAAGTTTCCTCCATGTTGTAGCATGAGTCCAAATTTTATTCATTTTAATGGCTGAATAATATTCTACTGTATAGATATATTGCATTTTGTTTATCTATCAATGGACGGTTTGCGCTGTTCAGTCAGTACCTTGAGGTCCATGATGCTGGCTCATCCAAGTCCTCCCTTCTCGGATGACCTTCCCTTCCTGGAACCCCTTTGTCTGTGCCCCTTGTCTGCCTTGAAGTCATATGTTAAGTGACAAAAACACTGGGGAAGTGGTGGGCAAAGAGCGGAGGGAGAGTTCACAGATGATATGAATGTGATAGTGAGTTTTTATTATTTTTGCAACAAATGTATGATTTTAAAAATAGTCTTGCTTAATAATTTATAATCATCTTGTAGGTTTCACATTTTTTTTGGTAGCTGATTTCTTGTGGGTTTTTTCCTCAATATTTTTTAACTGCTAAAAATAGCTTTTTCTTATTTGGAGAGTTGGTGGTGGGAGATACACAGAACCCCTCAATGGTGTACTTATTTGCTCCTCTGGAGAGAAAAGCCACGCTGTCGTCCTTATTCCTCCACCGGACTCGGCAGTCTGTGTGTATGTTTTAATTCATCCATAATGACGCGGACACTGCTGGCTGGTGTCCCCCTCGCTGTGACACCTATTATTTTATTTGGCGATTTAACTTTAGTATTTGGGGGGTTTTATAGCTCATGTCTTTGGCACTTTATTTTACGTTTCTCCAGGGAGACCATTCTATGCTTTGGTATATCCAGATAAAAAACATACATTTCTTAAAGGATTTGATGCATATTTGGCACTCCTTTAAATGTTTCCTTTTACTCTCTGTTTCTTCCAGCAACATCCAACACACTGTCATGCAGATAGTAGGCTCGCTATAGTTTACTACCTTACAAATTGCTTAGGCTATTGATTCCAGCTTTCCAAAGTGCCTCCTTTTTTTTCTTTTCCTGGACAATAGGATGTTTGAAGTAGTCACCTTCCCTTATAACCACAGACATTCTAATTAGGATACATTCAATACTGATCTTGAACTATAATACAAATTATCAGTTTATATCAGCCCTGCGGATAGAAAACAAATTTCAGGGGCAGAGATTGAAGGGTTTTCGTGCTGAATCTTATCTTCTGCTCTGGGTCTGTGCTAGTTTGCAGGTTTATGTAGTAAACTATCTTAGTGCTGATTATAGTATCTCAACTCCCTGAGATTTACCAAGGACAAATGTGATCTTAATATTGTATTTTATTTTATTTCACTGGTTTGTTTCATAACCTCAGTAGTCATTTGTATCTGCAATTCTGTTTCCTTTCAAATGTGTTAATAAAATGCTTGCATTAAGGTTGGCTTTACTCCCAAACCTGATAATGTCATTCTTCAAGTAAGCGATAAAACTCGTGACAACATAGCACTTGGGGGTTTGGGGATGCGTCCTAACTGTGCAAGTGGGGAAACTCTCAGTTCCTTATAGAGTTAAATCAAGGTCAGACCTGGTTTCCGACACGAAGTTCAGATGCATTGGCAGATCCCCATGCTTGCATTTATTATACTGTAATTTGGGGCTTAAAGAGTTATATCCAGTCCATCCCCAACATCTGGTTAGTGTTTATAACGATCACATTTGATCCTAATGTAATTTTGTTGGGGAATTCACTAGAATTCCTCTGTTGGCTACATTACAACTGAACATGAGATCTGCTAAAATATTACCAAACACTAGTGACTATCCATAGAGAATACAAAAATAGATAGATTTCATCCCCCCTCCCACCCCCCTGCCGCTAACACATCACGTTCATCTATCCGGGCTTCCTTGTCTCCATTGATAAAAATGGGGGTGAGGCTTTCACTGCCGCCAACATTTGTCAAAGGTCTGGAACCTTGAAACGCGGAGCAGGCACAGCAATCTTTCCAGGGCGATTAGAGCACGCGTGCGAGCACAATGGCGGTGTCGCAGACTCCGCTGATAGGGCGACTTGAGCGCGGTGGAGATTTGTCCTTTCATTTTCACTTTGATTTAGATGCTGTTCCTTAGGGTTAGGAAAACATCACTTGGGAAGCAGAGCCAAAGGTTAAAACCACCCTCCCCCCATCAATGGAAACCCAAAATGAATGAAGTTGAACCTTTTAAGGGCTGTTAAAGGGAGCCTTTAATTATGTGAGGCAGACAAGGGAGCGGGGCACGTGGGAAGGTTGCAGTTTAAGGACCTCCCAGCCCTGCCAGCAGGAAGATTATTAGCATATTTCATGTAACTTGTGCATAGCTGTGTACCCTTCCCATCAAATAATTTTAACATTCCAAAAGAGACAGATGGGAAAAGAAAAAGACAGATAGAGGAGGACAGAGACTATAACAGTCTTTAGTGCCGGAAAATTATTTCATTAAATCTAAACAGCACATGCTTTTCTGATGTATAGCATATGCAAGTCTATGCAAATTATTTAATAGCAGTGTGCTCAGAGTGATTTCCATTTCCTCCCTCACTTGTGACAGGAATATTCCTTTTAATCAGATTAGATGACATCCTCTACAAACTTTTGGGGGTTTCAACTTAATTTACCATGCTAAGTAGTTAGGGTAATTTGAAATAAAGCAATCAGTGGGCTGAAAAAAAAAAATGAGGCCAAACCTCATTTCTGTCTTTGAGGTGAGGAGCTGCCTGGCTGTGTGAGCCCCTGGGGACGTGTCAGCGGCACCCTCTGACCCCCTACCCCGTCCTTTCCCTGCTCCCCACCACCCCAGACTTCAGTTGGTTGCCTTGTTTCAATGGCATCTTGTCGGATCTGTTTCCCAGCCGCAGATCTGGCCTGCAATGCTGCATTCCATCCCACCTCCCCTGTCACAATCTGTGGGGCTGCCTCAGGCAATGGGGGAAGGATGAATTCACACTCCTTAACAACTTTTTCACCTGGAGAGGTCATAAACCCCTGAAGGGGTCTTTGAAATGGTCCGAAGGGACCTTGCAGATATTCCATCCTAGCGGTTCTGGAGAAAAGGAGCAAAAAGTCATTCGGTCCACTACCATGGATGGGCCAGGAAAGTTCTGCGGGCAAGCAGGCAAGAGGGACACACATCAGAAAGTGACAGCTCTCTGTCAGTGGTGCCTGTGCTGCAAGAGTAGTGCCAGTCCTTGGCAAAGCTGGGAAGCTTGTTTGGGGACGTTGCTCACAGTTGTGTGAGCTTTGGGTTGCACAATTCCAGGATGCCATTGTTTTGTAGGCGTGGGGGATCTGTACACTTGATACCTATAATTTTCCAGCAGATGGCAGTAAAGGGTCTTGAGGAGAGAGTTCTAAAATCACATTAAATTGCATTTGGGGCTAGAGACTGGTTGGCCTCCCCTTTCAATGTCCTCTGTTTTATGGGTGGTGGTGTTTAGGGAAGGGAAAGATTTTAATTGCTTAAACTAATTCCCTGCAAAGTGTTAGCAGATGAGGTTTAAATATCATTTATACTAAGGCTGCTAGGGATTTACTAGCCATCAAGATGTAAAAGAGAGAAATTTAATGGCGAAATTTCATGTCCTAAGACAAGTAGTAAAACTTTCTTTCACTCTTTTTTCTTTAGACCCACCTTCCCGCCTCCCTCCCACGGCAAAGCCTTAACCAGGATTGTGGTTTTGAAGCACCACGCTCTGCTACCTGTGGCACAGGGACAGGTTTCTTCTCAACGGTTTGTTTACAACCTTTGGAGGTGACAGAGGTGGAGAAGAACAAGCTGCAATCAATTAACTGTTTAAAAATTATTAAGGACATCACATAACCAAAGTAGGTCCCTCTTGCATGCAGGGAGGAAATCGGGACTGCGGTTTTCTGAGTGCCTACTGTTTTTCCACCCATTGTGTTCCTTAATCCCCGAGCAGCACACTTAAGGTCATTACTGTTTCTCCCACTTTACATAGAAGAGGGTGAATGTGCAGGAAAGTTAAGGGATCCAAAGACAGTCTCTCAGTTAGCATGTGGATTCAGATCTTAACTTGCTTGACCCTGCAGCCCAACCTTATGTCAGGAGAGTGTTCTACAATGGGGCATATAAAAAAATGGGATGGAGAGACGCCTTTCTTCCTCTGATTTTTTGACTAGGCAAAACATACGCATGACACATTCATATATAAAGTCACAAGTAGGTTTCTGCCCTTCCACTCCTCCTCCCCACCCTGTCATACCCTCACTAGTGACCACAGTTAGTGTTTCCTGTGTATACACTTTCAGAAATACTTTGTGCTTTATAAATATGTACATACATATTCTTTTCTCCCCCTCATGTAAATGATGGCACACTACACACACTGTTGTGTCTTTTTTTCACTTAATAATGTATCTTGGAGGTGAGTTAAATAATTCTTTTTAACAGCTGCAGGTTGGAAATACCTTGTATTGTATGTTACGTACTATAATTGTATTTAGCTGAAATTGATTTATTGAACTGACATGCATATTTAACTGAGATCGATGAACTTAATAGAGATTATATTGTCACATAACGATATTCCCGTCAGGATAGCCAGCCTTAGAAGCTTCTTGCTGTCTCAAAACTGGAATAAGCATATAGCCTCCCAGAATGACTGCAGAGCAGGTACACTTTTGAAGAAAGTTGTCTTGTATTTTAAAAATATATTGTCACCTCTAACATGTGTGCCTTCACACACACACCATTTAAATTAAAGGTTGCTAAAGAAAGATACCAATATTAAAGAAAATTTAGCAATAGATATAAGATCTTTATGCCTCTTTTATAATTAAAAAATAATCCTTTCTTTAAAAACTTATTTATTGATTGATTTTGTGAGAATAAAAGGAAGGGGGAGAGAGACTTACTGTTCCATTTATTTATTCATTCATTGATTACTTCTTATATGCGCCCTGACCAAGGACTGAACCTATAACCTTGGGATAGTAGGACAATGCTCTAACCAGCTGAGCTACACAGCCCAGGATGTAATGATTAAACAATGAAACATGGTCTATGGTCTGTCTAAACCTCAACTCTTTCTTTGAAGTAGGATGAGATGGATCAGTAAGAAAAAATAGGAATAGATCAGCCTTCCAGAAGGAAATAATAACAAAGGAAGGAATCTGTAGTCTCTAAAGATAAAGAGGGAAATTCCTTTCTAATCCGGTAAACTTCAATCTCTTTGGATAGAAAGAATCCTTTTGGAGCTGATGAGAATACTGTTCTGCTTTCCATGTTGATACCTTATTAAGATAAATTAGAACTTTAAAAGCTTTCAGAGTTCCCCCAAATGTGGAATTTATATCCCATTAACTTTGTATGCTCCCCAGAAGTTCCAGGGAGCTTGCTGAGAGAGGAGAGGGGGCGGGGGGGGGGGGGGGGGGGGGGCGGGCAGAGAGATTGATTAAGTTATTTTTCCAATATCCACCTACATTTAAGGTCAGGCCCTGTCTAGGAATTTCTAGGGTTATCAGTGGAACATCTATAATGATGAGACTTTCAAATATTCCACATAGTTTTATTTTTTATCTAATTAGTACAGGTTTTCTATTCAACTAGCAAATCTATTAAGTATTAACATTTATCCAATAGTTCCAGCATGGTACTTTTATTTCCACATTTGTGCTGTTAATGAAATTTTGCCCTATTTCCAGACCCCCTCCTGAGCTATTGCAAGTAGATGTCTGATCCGGAAGTCAGGGGGCATGGGGCTGGCCTGCAGCACCATTGTCTTCCTGCTCCTCCCACACCACGCAGTAACTCACACCACGCCCCACTCCATCTCCCACTCATCTCCTTCTCCCTTATCAAAAAGCTGTGCTATAAGCCTCTGGGAGGTGGGGGCCTCTTGCATTTACTTGTTGCAAAGGACCTCAGAAGTAATGATGCTAACGCATAGAAAGGAGAGTGACCTCCACCTGACTTAAAGCAGAAGCTGCCGGAATAGAGCAGCTAAATGTGACACGGTGAACAAATCATGTGAGCTGGCTTGTATAAAATCATGAAGTTTTAGTTTGGGAAGAAACCTTAGAGGTTATCTAATCTAGTGGTTTCTGAGCCTGGCCATGAACATCAACTGAGAAATATTAAAACACACACACGTGCACACACACTAGCAGGAATGAATTTACATCACATCATGTAGGTGCAAGAAATGTCACATCATTTGTCTAAATCAAGGTAGGGGACTTCTCTTAGGGTCGTATAAGTGTTCCTGGGACTTTTTCGTGGTTACAATAGTCAGCTATTGCTACAATGATGTTGTATCACAAGCTCAGTGGCTTGTAACAATAAATTTGTTGCTTCTGCTCACTGGTCTGTGAAGTAGATGGGACAGATCTGCTTAGGCTACAGGTTGGGTTCAGGTCTTTCATTTTCCTTCAACTAGCAGCTACCCAGGACATGTTATGGAAAATGACAGAAATGCAAGAGATAAAATGAACTATGCAAGTCCACTTCAAACCTCTTCTTCATTCACACCCACCAAAATAGGTCATGTACCCAATCTCACGCATAGTGTGGGGTGGGGGGCACTGCAAAGTTGTGTGGCACCTAACGTGGATGTAGAGCCCTGTTGCAGATGAGTGAAGAAGTAGACCAAAAAGCCTTATCTTGATTTGTCTTCCAAGGTGTTTTACTCATGGTTTTCTGCCTGCCTCACTAGTTATTTCTTCTAAGTTTCTTTTGTGGATCCTTCTCTCCCTAAACATTCAACATGGAAGATTCCAAGGCTCATAGTTTTGCATTCTCTGTTGGCTTGCCTCCCCTTGTCATCATGCTGCAGACCGTGACCGTAAACACCGAGGACACCCGCATTTCCATCTCCAGCCAGTTCTGAGCTCCAGACGCATGTGTCCTCTTGGATGCCTAATAAACATCTCAAACTTAGTATGTCCCTTCCAAAACTGCTCTAACTTTCTCTTTGCAGTAATTGGAAAATCTGTCTTCCATTATTCAGGCCAACAACTTTGGAGTCGTTACTGAGCCTTCCCTTGCACACCCTTATCTGATCAGATCTCTAGGCAAATCCAGTTGGTTCAACCTGCAAACTAGAACCAGAATCTTACCAGCCCTCACCACTTTCTCAGCCATGGTCATCTCTCACCTAGAACACTAAGTCAGTCTCCTAACTGGTCTCCCGCTTCTACTTTTGTTACCTCCAGTCCCTTCAGAGTGATCCTTTTGAACTGTAACTTACCTCAAGTTACTCTTCTGCTCAAAACCCCATTTCACCAGAACTAAAAGCCCAAACTGTGCCCGACAGCACTGCATATCACCACCTCCCCACCCTTGCTTTTCTGACCGTCGGCTCCTTGCATTCTCTTCCTCCCTTAATCTGCTCTGGCCTTGCTGGCCTCCTTGTTGTTCTTTAAACATACCAGGCATATTTGTGCCTTAGTGAATTGGCTCTCTCCTTCTCAAATCCTCTTCCTCAACATATCTGTTTCTCTTAGACGTGTGCTCCAGATAGCTCCCTCTCCTCCATCTAGTCTCTGTTCAATTGTTACCTTCTCAGTGGGACCCACTCTGGCCAATCTATCTCATACTGAACCTGATACCTTGCTCCAGTCAGGATCCAGCACTCCCGATTCCCTTAACCTGCTCTAATTTTTCTTTTTCTATAACACTATGACCTTCTAACAACATATAATTTACTAATTTATTCTGCTTATTGTTTATAGTAGAACAATTTGACAAGTGGAGGTAAGATGTCTTGAGGAAGGCACATGTTTTTGTATTTATTCAAGGTTCTCTAATTGCCAGCAGTAGACTTTACTTGGTGCAAATATATAAATTACTTATATAATAGAATAGATTTATTTTTCTCATTATCCATGATAAGAAAAGTAGGACTATTTGGTTTCCAAACAATTCTAAGCACAATTATAAGTGTGGGCACTGAAATTCAAAAGCAATTGCAAGCATGGACATTGATGTTTCTCAATTAAATACAATCATGCTGATAATAGTATATTAATTTTTATTTTCATTTAAATGAAAAGATAAAAATTGTTCTAGAAAACTCTCTGGATCTCCCAGAATACATCTATGAACCCTGATTTTGGAAACACAGCTCTATGGAATGTTAATTCCTAAGCAGATTAGAAGGCCCACTGAAGCACTGAGCACTGAACTTGAAGTTTCTGGGATGTTTCATTACTTGATCACCTTGTAAAACAAGTGTAAGTCATGCCATCCATCTCCCCCCAATCTCCAGTATATCAAGTTCAAAGTATTAGATAAGCAAGTTGAAAAGAAAAAGGAAACCAGTATTTATTTATCACCTAATAAATGCCAGGTGTTTTTGTATGCACCATCTCATTTATTGTCCCAATGGAATTACTGAATTATTTCTCCACCTTTACAGAGCAAAAAACAAACTCAGGGAAGTTCAATGACTTGCCCAAGGTCACATAGAAAGAAAGTGGTTAGCTTTTTAAAAATATTCATATTTGACAAATTTTAAACTTAAACATTGCAAGAATGGTATGAAGAAATCTATACTTTTTACCCAGAGATCCCATTCCAATTTTGCAAATTTCCTCAGTAATGCCCTTCATAGCAAAGAATCCAATGCAAGGACATGCGTTGCACTCCATTGTTCATCTCTCATCTCTTCATTCTGGAACGGGTCCTCGATCATTTCGTGGATATTTTTGAAGGTCATACAGCTGCTATTTTGTAGGATGTCCTTCAATTTGTGTTTTTCTGATGTTTTCTTGTGATTAGACCTGAGCACATTTTTAGCTAAAATATCATGGATGCATACTGTGTCTTTTCATTGCATTTTATTGAGAGACATGTGGTGTCTATTTGTCTTGTTATTGGTGGTATTAATGTTGACCTCTTGGTTAAGTTTGTGGTGTCTGCCTTATCTCTCTACTGTAAAGTTATTTCCCCATTGTTATTAATAACTATTTTGTGGGGAGGTATTTCGAGACTATATAAACTCTCATTCCTCACCCCACATTCGCCCACTGATTTTGTATCCACTGATGCTTCTTTCAAGAGTTAATTATTACTACAGTGGTGGCCCTTATGGTGGCTTTCCAATTCCATTATTTTTTCTGTATTTATTGTCTGGCTTTCTGCTGTAAGGGTGAGCTTTCTCTTCTTTTCACTCATTTTTTCATTTATTCATATCAGTGTGGACTCATGAATTCCTTCTTATCACATGGATTGTAATCCATTACTGCATTATTTATTTCTATGCTCAGATTGTTTCAGATTTGGACAGTGTGAGCTCCTTCAAACTGGTTTTGAATCTGTGTCTTCTAGATCTATTGTTTCTTTTATTGTAATTCTATTTACAAGGCATGGGTTAAGCACTTGGGCATTGGAATCACCAAAATCTTGGCTAAAATCCTGACTTTGTCTTATCTAAGTTGACTGATATTGGGCCAGTTGTGTGCCTTGCCGTGTTCTCATTTACTTACTTGTAAAGTGGAATTAAGATTTATTTTATAGGTCGTAAGAATTATAGGAGATAATGTGCTGTATTTAAGAGATATGACAAGTGCCTGGTACACAATTAGTATGCAATAAATGGTAGCTACTATAAATAATTATGAGCCACACTATTCTCACCTTTAATGGGGACGCAAATCCATCTCACAGAATCATTAAAAAGATTAGATGAAGTAGCCTATATAAAGCCATGTAGCAGAGATTAGTATTTAAAAATGTAACTATTTTCTCTGACCTTCCATTTCTTCATCCTTATAAGGGCAACACTATGCAGGGACAGATTTGTGAAGATTAAATGAAGTTACATATGGAAGACTCCCAGCCCAGTGCCTGGCACTTAGAATGTACTTCATAAATAAGAAGCATTGTTATCGCAGAGCAGACTTAAGAACATCTGGAGAAGTTTTACAGAGGGAGATTACCACTTCGAGTGAGGAAAATCGTGCATGCGTGCGTGCGCGTCATCAGTCAATGACTATCGCTTACCATTCTCCGAGTTTGAGTCTCCTTTTCACTGGATCGCTTCTTCCTCCCCTGGACTGAGGCAAAAGCACACTTAAATGTAATTGGTTTGGTCAAGTGCAGTGATTTAGAGATGCACTCACATTCCCTAATCTCATTTTTATCCACTTGCCTCTAACAGGGATTTTAATCAGCTTCCCCACTGATTTACTTCACTTCCTGTAATAAAAGAGCACTCAGAAGCGACAGGAACGACTCGGAGGTGGTCACCAGGGATCGGCACCTCGGCTGAAATACACATAAAGCTATTTTAATAGTAAAAGCAACAGATCAGCATTAGTGTTTGTAAGTTTGTAAGTCCTGTTTTAGTTTAAATTTTCCGTTTTCATTTCAAAACAATTAGTATGCAGTAGGTCTGCAGCCAAGCAAGTCAAATGCCAAATTAAAGTTTGTTCTTCGAAACTAAGACTGGTGACGTGAGACATTTAGGCTCTCAAAAAGCAGCTAAATAGAGATTGGAAAGTCTCACCGCATGGTTGCTCGCCTAGCACTGTCCCTTCTCATTCATTCATAACAAATGCCAAAGGCATTTCATAATCAAGTGCTGTACAAAAATGAAATACAGTCAGTCCACTGCTTTCAACACAGCTGGGTGGTACAGAAGGTCGAATAGTCCAGCAAGGAATCCAAGAGCCTCTTGTGTCCGGTATGCCAGCACTGTCGTCATTACACTGCATGGATTTTCTCATTTAATTTTTACAACAATATTCGGTGGTAAATACTATTGTCATCTCAATTTATGGACTAGGAAACAGGTAAAGAAAAGGCTTTAGCAAGGTCAGCAGGCAGTGGCTCGGTGAGGATTCGCACGGAGGCAGCCTGACCCGGGAGTGCAAGGTCTATCCCCTTCTAAATACCAGAGGGATTAGAGTTTTGTTATTACTGCTCTTTTGTTTTTGATACTTCTATTTGATTATGGAGCTGTCAGCTGCACTGGGAATTGGCTTCGAGCCGAGTAATGACATCAGAAGACGCAGAATCACAATTGTTTCTGCCTGGTCCCTGGTTACCCACCGGCTCTGACTACCTTATGGCAGGTCCCACTTCTCGGAGAAGGCAGGGGTGCTGCTCAAGCATTTCATCATGGAAAAGCCGCTGTTAAGGGCCTGTTTGTTTTGTTCCTATGACTTTTTTTCCAACAGTGATATCTGGTTGGATGAGTTTCGTTTTGTGTTTTTGTTTGTTTGTTTTTTTAAGATTTTATTTATTTATAGAGAGAGAGGAAGAAAGGGAGAGAAACATTGATTGATCATTGATTGATCAGATCAGTCACCTCTTGCACACCCCAGCTTGGCACCTGGCCTGTAACCCAGGTATGTGCCCTGACTGGGAATCAGTTGGGCAACACCCAACCCACTGAGCCCGACTCGTCAGGGCTCCTTTAGTTATTAACCTCGCTAGTCGTCTCTTACTGAACCTGTGCTCTGAAGGCTTGGAGGAGATGTTCTATACGGTTCCTTCTAGCTCTACCTGCTGAGTTTCTAAATGGCTATTTTATCATCTCTGTTCCTCAGTCTCTCCAGAAATCTGCCCCCATCAACACCCCCACTGTTCTTTCTCTTTCACTCACCCTTGTAATTTTTCTCTCCCTTTCTGTCTTTTAAAAAATCTTTTCTCTCTTGCTTCCCCTCCACTTTTCCCTTTCTCACCTTTCTGGTGCTTTCTTCCCTCCTGATTCCCCCTCTCTCTCTTTTCCTTCTCATTCCTGATATCCTTTATCTATACCTTTCGCTCACTTGCACTCATCCCCTCATCCTCCCTTTTCTCTGTCTCTCCCTTTCGCTCACTCTTTTCTGTATCTTTATTTTCTCTTATGTTGTCTTCTCTCCCTCTTCCCCACCGCACTTCTTTTTCCTTCTTTCACTGAATTCAGTACACCTTATATTTCCTTTGCTACACTGTTTACACATGATCAGATCCCTGCAGAAAACAGAAGGATTGATCAAAGAAGATTAAGTTGGATGGTCTATTTATTTCAAAAAAGAGAAATGAACATTTGGAATAGATAGAAGTTTGGGCACTGAGAATACATTATCTTAGCTTCTTTGTGCATCTCTGCCACTGCGGATCAGACTGAGATTCAAATTCAATAAGAGTTATGTTTTGTGGGGGTGTCACATTTTGGGTGTGCCTCTAGGATAATCTGAGCTCCTTACTGTAGCAAAAACAGCATTTACAAATTGGTAGTTTTATTTTAAAAACTTGAAACAAAGACTCATCCTCAGAAAACCTACACTAAAACATATACCTCTGTTAGTATATCAAGTTGAAAATTCACAAATTCTATCAGCTAGATTTGGGCTCTGAATGGGCAGAGTTGATGAGGTCAGTATTAACTTACATTCTTTCCCTGTCCTGCACAAATCTATTTTGTATCCCTTCATCTTTCGTTAGGTTATTGAAGACTTACCCTATTTTAAAAGGCTTTCTCTATAGCTCACACATGCTAGGCAGAAAAACTACTGTTTTGTTTTGGGTAGTGAATCCTCCTTTTACCTACAGACACACAGGCGTCAGTTGGATTTCAGCAGAGAATCTTTAGGTTTGAGTGATCTTTCAGGAAACAACCATTTTTCCCCCTAGCCTCCTTTTCTTTGTTAACTGAAGTGAGACCAGCCTTTTTAGAGTAAAACAATGTTTGAGTACAACCTGTATTTTTAAAATCACTCATGCTTGTAGAACCTGCTGCTTAAAATTCTTGTTGTGGTCTGGGACTTTATATTGTGTGCTCTTGTAAACACGTAGATCCTTTCAATGTTTCCATTTTTTGTTTCTCAGAAGGAGAGACTGATTGCTAAAATCATCAAAGTGCATCCATACTGTTGCCTGAGTCATATTGTTATTTTTAATACAATTAGAGCTGTGTTTATGTGAAGAGATGAAAGAATTGCCCCTGATTGTTAATTTCTACCAAATTTTTCACACAAATTTCTTTTAGAGACCTTAGATAATCATAGGGTTTTGCTGGCATTGGTTCAAGAGGGCCCCTATGCTCTTCTCAGAATCTTGGATTCCAGCCTCAAAATATGCATCAGGTTTGGAATTTAATGTAATTTTTAGAAAATAATTTTTTCATAGATTTTTAAATTCAAAAGAGATCCGAAGTCTGATCTGATCAGGTAGTCTCTGCACAGAGACCTGCAGAACACTTTGTGATGTGTGCACAACCCCTGTGTAAGGGGACCACAGCTGCTCAGTCCCACCCTGACTGATAGCTGAGACGACTCTGAAGCCCTCCTGCTGCGGCTGAGGTGGGCTCACATTTGAAATAGGCCAGGCCCTTGGGAGCTCCAAACCCAGAGTAGCTCCACAGGGGGCCAGGCAGGATGATAAATGGACTTGTTAGTGAGGTATGGAATACGCACAAAGGTCTCTTGCACCTGAGACATAGAAAACTTTAAAGGGGAGAACAAATTTAGTTTCTGAAAGACAAATGAAAGTGGGAAATGCCATGAAAAGAGCCTGCACTCAGTGTGGAGATGGAGGAAGAAAGACGTGCTTTCGAAGACTGCATCACAACAGAGAACTGGCTCAGAAGGTCCCTGGTGAAGGTGAGCCACCTCCTGCAGCCTTCAGTAAGCTCATGACTTCTGAAGGGGTGGCACAAATCCTGCCAGCTGCTGTCTTTACAGAGAGATGATCATTTTAGCAGCAATACCCAACACCTCCCCTCCTGTCTCATCAGGAGGAATGATCCTCTACTGGGATCATTCTCTGCTCCTGAGATAGTGTTAGACACTGTTGGCCAGGTCTGCTTCTCCTTCTCATTCGGATGCTCAGACAGAGCAAGGCATCTCACTACAGTTAGGTGGTATAGTCTATGGCTCCTGGTGCAGAATGTAGCCTAGGGTTTGTATTATTACAAACATCCTTGTTCAAAAATGAGATGTTGTATAATTTCACTGGAGCTCAACAATTTGGGTGTCCCATCAACATAGCTGACACCTTAAAATTGGGCCGCTATGGAATCTGTGGATATATGGCAACAGGGAGTTTGCTTTGTACAGAAAACAACTTTCCAAATCCGGGTTTTTCCATCAAGACTCATTTCACAATGGCCAGTAGATGGCACCATAAGCATCTGATGTCAGATCCCAGGCTGAGAATATTTATCTTCTCAAAGCTCTTCTCAAAATATTAAGCAAAACTTTGACTGAAATGCAACCGTATTTGGACAAGCAGGTTTATTTTACTTTGGTGCTTTGTTATTAGAAACATACGTATGTGTGTGTATATATTTTACTATCAAACCCTAAAGTTACAGAAAGTATCTTTGATAGGACGTACTGTAAACTTTTACAGTATTATTTAGGGACAAAATTTTCAATTTCTTATTTAAGCTAATTTTTTCTTAATATGAGGTTTAGTGGTTATGTGTCATACTATTGCTCAGTGAGACTCAGGAGAATATTTTTCATGATCTAAGTATCCCTGTAAAGGAAACACATTCGTATAATAAGAAGCAGAAATGTAGTGCAACACAGTGTGTGTGTTTTTAAAAGAACAATGTAAATAAATGTTTTTATTCTAATAAATACATCTGTATGGAGATATGCACACAAGCACATACAATTCTTGATCAAGATGAACAAATATATGTATATAATTTAGTATAAGAATCCCACCCCCGAAGACTTCTGGCCAAGATGGAGGTGTAGGTGGACACACTGTGCCTCCTCTCACAGCCAAGATTAAGGACAACAAATATATAGAACCAAAAAAAAAAAACCAACCCCAAAACAAAACCACAACCCGAACAGATAGAAAATTGAATTGTACGAAAGTCCTACAATGATTCACCCAGACCAGTAAGAGGGGTGGAGTTGGCAGCTGGTGGAGAAGGGTCATGGCAGGAAAAAGCAGTAGCTAGTGGTCCTGGGCACACAGGCGGCAGTTACCAAGTGCGGGAAGCAACAAGCAGACCAAGCGAGGCTCACAAGGCAGCTGACCACGGTCACACATTTGCTCGCAGATAAACCAGACGAAAACGGGCAGCAAGACAGACTGCGCACCGCAAGGCCCCAGAGCTGGGAAATGAAGCCTAAAAGCACTGATTGGAAACACTTGTGGGGGTTGAGGTGTTGGGAGAGAATCTCAGCCTCACAGGAGAGTTTGTTAGAGAGACCCACAGGGTCGTAGAACATACACAAGCCCACCCACATGGAAATCAGCACCAGAAGGGCCCAGTTTGCTTGGGGAAAGCGGCTGAAGTGACTGGAATCTGAGGGAGATTGGAGCAAGGGCCATTGTTCCCTCTCTGACCCCACCCCCACATACAGAGTCACAACCCAGTGACTGGGCTGCCCCACCCTGGGGAACACCTAAAGGCTCCACTGGTCACTACGTAACAGCCATCGTGACTAGACACCCCCCCCCAAAAAAAAAAGCTCAAACAGGAGAACAGATCAAAGCCCCAGAGCTAATTCATCTAAGTGACCAAGAGACAGCCAACCTATCAGATGCACAGTTCAAAGCCCTGGTGATCAGGATGCTCACAGAATTGGTTGGTTTTGGTTGCAAATTAGATGAACAAATGAAGGCTACAATAAGTGAAATGAAGGAAAACGCACAGGGAACCAATAACAATGGGAGGAAAACTGGGACTCAAATCAATGGAGTGGACCAGAAGGAAGAAACAAACAACCAAACAGAAAAGAAGGAAGAAACAAGAATTCGAAAAAATGAGGAGAGGCTTAGGAACCTCCAGGACATCTTTAAACATCCCAGCATCTGAATTATAGGGATACCAGAAGGGAAAGAGGAAGAGCAACAAGTGGAAAGCTTATTTGAACAAATAATAAAGGAGAACCTCCCCAATCTGGCAAAGGAAATAGACTTCCAGGAAGTCCAGGAAGCTCAGAGAGTCCCAAAGAAGTTGGACCCAAGGAGGAACACACCAAGGCTCATCATAATTCCATTAGCCAAGATTAAAATGAAGGAGAGAATTCTAGAAGCAGCAAGGGATAAAGGGACAGTCACCTATGAAGGAGTTCCCATCAGACTGTCAGCTGGTTTCTCAAAAGAGACCTTGCAGGCAAGAAGGGGCTGGAAAGAAATATTCCAAGTCATGAAAGGCAAGGACCTACATCCAAGATTGCTCTATCCAGCAAAGCTGTAATTTAGAATGGAAGGGAAGATAAAGCGCTTCTCAGATAAGGTCAAATTAAAGGAGTTCATCATCACCAAGCTCTTATTATATGAAATGTTAAAGGGACTTATCTAAGAAAAAGAAGATAAAAAATAAGACAGTAAAAAGACAGCAAACTCACAGATATTAACAACCACACCTAAAACAAAAGCCAACTAAGCAAACAGCTAGAACAGGAGCAGAAACACAGAAATGGAGATCACATGGAGGGTCAGCAATAGGGGAGTGGGAGGAGGAGTGAGGGGGAAAAGGTACAGAGAATAAGTAGCATAGATGGTGGGTAGAAAATAGACAGGGGGAGGGCAAGAATAG